>JARPMJ010007531.1:0-42189 GCA_033366665.1 Phoxinus dragarum | reverse complement strand
AATGGTGCTTGTGTGTATGGTTTTGTTGCAAGAATTCAATTTTTAGAAAGGAGTGTTAAGTTTTGATAGATGTGAGTTGTTAATCTCCAAGTGCTACGTCTGATTGGCTTGTGTGTAGAGTTTTGAGAGAATGAGCCACATTCTGCAACAGTGTGTAAGCAATTATACGGCCACCCTGCACTTCCAGCTGGCACCAGAAGATGGCAGCAAAACCCACAGTAACTAAACTGGGCGGTATAAAATTTGATTGGGGTAAAATTATATGGAGCTTATGATATGACAAAATGATTTGAATTTGAATTGTGTAAATTTGAATAATTGACTTGTTTAATCTAACAACATTGAATATTATGTGGAATTTTAAATAGTCTGAATTTGATTTCTTTAAAAGAATATTGAACATTTGAAATTTGTTCGAACGGAGAATTTTGGCTGCACTGCAGTAGTTTTCTGCTGCAAATGTGGTGGTGGTTCAGAGATGCGTGTATCATTCGTTCAGTCGTTTTTTGATTTCATATTAAGAGTAGAAAAATTTGAAAACAGGGCTTTGGGTGCTCGAGCGGTCCGTGTAACGCTTCGCAATTCAGTTTTCCAGACCATACAATGCAAATGCACTATAATGTGTGGCGGAATAGCACTTGCAGAACTTCGACTCGGCGCAGTAATATCATCACTCCTGAAATGATGATATTCACTCAGTAATATGATCCTGAAATCATGATATTACTGCGCCGAGTCGAAATGCTCCCAGTGCTATTCCGCCGTACATTATAGTTCTCCATTTTACCAGCTTAGAAAAGCGCCACGTTTTATTTTGTGTCCCCATACTTGGTCGACTACTCGTGTAACTGTATTTAAATCGGGAAAACGTGGAGGTGTTTGGTCGCTTCTAACTTCATCTCTGTCTGGATCCTAATGAATGAACTGGGCTAAGCTAAGCGCTATCAGTGTCCGCGCCACCAGAGCGATTGAGTGCACACACTGAGACGAGAGAGGGATGTATCAATACGAAAAAAACGGTGGAGTGTTCCTTTAATAATAGAGCATCACAGTCCCGCCCACAGCCGGTGCCGGAAGTAAGAATTCAATACAATTTCTCCATTGACATTTGGGGTATAAGCCATAAAAACGTAACCATACATGGTAGACCTTAAAACCAGCTACGGCTGTACTAAGCGATTGTATGCTCATATAAACGCCAAAAGTTCATGGGGCACCAACCTTGTTTTGAGATAAATGCCTTTTATTCGCGATGTCTTCGATAAGTACTTCATTACCCACAATCCTGAACAATCCCACAATCCCACAATGATGCATCTGATTGGTGGAAGTCGTGTAACCCCGCGAAGGTCCGTGAAAAAACAGAGCGTTGCCATGGAAGCAGGATTCTAACCGTAGAGACGGAACGGACTGTTTTCTTTAGCGGAAGCCATATAAATCGTTTTTAAATCAATAAATTCCTTTTCAAATTAGTATTTGTCAAATTATTGATTTATTTGGTAAGGCTCTTTCGCGGTTGAGGCTTCAGTCGACTTCAGTGAGGCGCGGTGGTTTATGGGATGAGTAGTTCCTTCGCTCAGAAATGAAAATATGTACACAGTCTTGTACCTTTGCCTTTTTTTTGATTTTCTCTTCGTTTTTTCACTCGAAATGATATGTTGTATGCTTATGAGTTCAGCCATAGCTGGTTATCCTCAGACATGCTCTAAAACTCTTTAGATACGGATTTTTCCAAAAGTCAATGGGAGAAAAATGAATGGAAATTTACTTCCGGCACCAAAGCTCTCTCGGGCTGTGAGCGGGACTGTGATGCTCTATACACAATAAAACAATATACAGAAATATTTTTTAACAGAACTGGGAGCTTCTCTTCTAGGTAAACTAGATTTCTAAAATGAGGGAGGGCCACAAAACTGTGATGTTGTGCAATACTCAGTTCCAGTAAGAAACTCACTGAGTAGAGTATACTGGAACTGAATATTACACAACAGTTTGCAGAAGTGCAGTTTATTTACATAAGCATGGACTAAACACACCAAAAAAGACTTGGCTTGACATCGCTTAGCGTTGTATAAAACACAGGACATAACCTGACCAACAGTGGCACATGGACAATACTTGACAAGGGAACATGGCAAACATGAGGGCTTAAATACACACAAGGACTAATCACACACACACAATCAAGACAATTAACCAATCAGAACACGACATGAACAGACACAGAACACATGAACGGGGAGCACATGGCAGGATCACATGACAAAACCAGAAACATTAATACAAAAACCCATGACAGTAACAATCATACACTCAAATCCATAATAAACACAATAGCACAATTAAAACCTACAGGTACACGCAAGAAACTGTGAGTTGTGTGGTTGGTGTGTGACCAATCAGTTTCCCTGCAGATGCTCCCTCGCTCACTCACTAGATAAAGTGAAATGATCACAATACCACCATATGTTACTTCTTTAATAAAACATTAATAGCGGAAAGTGCATCACTCATTCGTGGGAATAAAAGTGACATTGCAGCCTGACCTTGATGGCGGTGATAACTGGGATGGAATTTAATAGGCCCGCAAAAAGTTCCGGAGAAAAAGTCCTGCTGTATGGAGGTAAAAGTGGATTGTAGGTCGGATGCGTTCAGATTTGTTCAGAGTTGTAAACGTACCTTCGGTTTTTAATCCGTGGGTCTGTCATGCACACCCTGGAATCTCACTTTAGAATCATTTGAAAGAGAATGTCTCCCTTTTATGGTTGAGAAGCTGTAATTCTCCATTGTTTTCCCTGGTTTAATAACACTTGTTGGATTTGTACTGGCCAGACGAAGTTTGAGCATTGTGACATACGCAACTTTAGATTGCGATTCAAGATTATTCAATAAACTCTGATCTTTATTATTATCACTTCGACTTCTTCTCTGGCTTTCTCAGTCAAACTCTCGGGCTGATAGAAGGCTGTTAATAGAGTCTGAGGTAAAGGACAAGACTTTCTGTGGACAGGTTTTCTGGGTTGCATACACCAGACAAACGGATGTCTTTTGACTAGATCCGGCGTCCGGGGCTGGATTTGATATTCATGACGTGGAGATTTCATCAGATCTAACACCAAGTTCATTTAGATTTAGAATAACTAATCGGGTGATAACTTGTTGATATAAGTGACATAATTCCAAACGAATGTCCAAAAACTACAGGCTTTTGTGGCTAGTTTGCCTACAGGCATGCGCCGGCCCTGTATACGCTGAATTAATCACATCAATTCAGCCCTGTACTAGTGAGTTAATTCAAACTGGGGTACATATTCATTAGGTATGTAGTACACGTGAAGTACCTTTGGTACAATACTGTTGCACTTTATTTTACAAAGCATATCACTGAGTAACAGTCTATAATGTTAATGTTATTAGGAAGTCCCTGGACCACAAAACCAGTCACAAGGATGAGTTTATCAGCTGCAATACAGAACTTAATATAGTATCAGGAATGAAGCACCTCTCTCCATTTCGAAGAGCGGTTCACCCTCCGGTAGAGATAAACCATTAACCGTCATGTTTCCTTTGAGATAGAGACCAAGCCAAGACCCAACATCATCATCCGCAGACCCTAAAACACAGAACAAACCACATACACAACAGCCCAGACGACCACCTGTCAATCAACAATCATTATTATATGTGACCCTGGACCACAAAACCAGTCACAAGGGTATTTTTTTTTAAATTAAGATTTATACACCATCTGAAAGCTGAATAAATAACGTTTCCATTTATGTGTGGTTTGTTAGGATAGGACAATATTTGGTTGAGACACAACTATTGAAAATCTGGAATCTGAGGAGCAAAACAATTTAAACATTGAGAAAATCTCCTTTAAAGTTGTGCATTTATTTACATTTACATTTACGCATTTGGCAGACGCTTTTATCCAAAGCGACTTACATTGCATTCAAGGTACACATTTTTACATATTTGTCAGCTCTTGCTTTCCCTGGGAATCGAACCCACGACCTTGCGTTGCTAGCGCCAACGCTCTACTGTTTGAGCTACAGGAAAGCTTGAATTTATGTTCACGATTGTGCTGCATTCACTCACAAAAATACATGTTTTATATATTTACGGTATGAAATGTACAAAATATCTTCATGGAACATGATCTTTACTTAATATCCTAATGATTTTTGGCATAAAAGAAAAATGGATAATTTTGACCCATGCAATGTATTGTTGGCTATTGCCACAGATATACCCGTGCGGCTCGTGACTGGGTTTGTGATCCAGGGTCACATATTTAAGCTGTGTACTATAGTGAGTTAATTCAAACTGTGGTACAGATTGATATGATATGGTAATTAGATTGCCTGTAGATTGTAAGCAATCGTGCTGACCATTAACAAAACCACTTGTTGAACATATGAACCCGAACCACATAAACCTCAATGACTCAAACGGCCCCCAAAAACAGAAGTTAAATTTCCAGTTTCTTTGGAAGTTATTCTCTCTGAGGGCGGAGGCAGGGTGGTCGTAGCTTTACTATAAAACCACCAGATACATTCTCCATATCACTTGCTTAAGCAAAGGTAAGTCAGTTTTACTTGACATTTGTATAATCATTTTCATGTTTTAAACCAAACAAAACTTTTCTGCTTTTAGTACATTGTAGGAGAAACTCATTGCACACATTTTTGTGTAAACTTAAGGATGGCTGATAGCAAAAGCAAGTATTATCTTATTTCATCAAACAGATTTTAAAACAATTCCAGCCATCAATGTGATCTTTTCAGTCTTTAAAAATATACAATGTTTTTTCATCAGTGGCTGTGTCCCAGTGGAGCCCGAAGTTTGTAAAAGAGCTCCCCCTTGTTGTCGGAAAGACAGCGCTCTTACCTGTGCCTGGCCAACTTCCCCCAGCCTGGAGAGAATCATCAGGACTCGCGCTGTGGAAACCCAGCTTCTGTTCGGCTCCTCTGATGCAACCATGTTGAAAGTACCGTTTCAGATTTTTCTCTTGATTTCAGTATTTTCATCGGTCACCTAGAAGTAAAAAAAAAACAAAAAAACAAGTGTAATTTCTCCAAACATGAAGGGTCTGTAGTAAACAGCATGTCATATATAGTCTGTCTTTTAGCTAGAGATTAAATTGAGCTGAACTGGTTATGAGAGTCTCTCCCTTAACTGGAAATAAATAAATAATGTGTCATAATATCATAATGTGAGCCATGAACATTTTTCAATTTCAGGTAAAAATCTTTTATAACCTAAGATTTTGTACACATCATCTTTATTTGATATGGTTCTCATAAATTATAAATGCATTTCTTAAATTTTTATAACTTTAGACTTTTAAAGTGCCCCTATTATGTTTTTTTGAATATTTCCTTTCATGCAGTGTGTATTATAGTTGTTTGTGAATGTAGACATTCTGCAAAGGTTGTATCTTCGAAAGTGCACGATAAAAAGTTATTGTCTCCCAAAAGAAAGAATCGACTCTGAACTGCCTTTACGAGTCGTATTTTATCCGAATCCCACTGCTTTACGGTTCTACGCCACTACAAGATACATTTGCATAATTCCCGCCTATGTTGTACGTTGTCCGCCCGCAAACAACTTGACCGGCTCTCCTGACGACTGCTTTTCAAATCTCAGAAGAAAAAAAAATCAGTACTCAATATACTTGGACCAAGGTGCTCCTCAGAATCACATCCTGTAAGTATGAATAATTATTGATGTATTTTCTAACGGGTGTTCAAAATACGTCGTTTTGTGGTTTATATTATGTAAGTTTCTGGCTAACCGGATAACTCACGTTATTACTGTCTTATATAAATCGACGTCATAGTTACTGTCTTTACAGTGTGTATAATCGCTGAGAACTGAAAAACTCAGTTCTGTTATTGTGACCGGCGTGTAGCTTCCGACAGGCGCTGTACGCAATAGACCAATCACAACAGACTGGGCCATCTGGCCAATCAGAGCAGAGCAGACCAATCACAACAGACTGGGCCATCTGGCCAATCAGAGCAGAGTAGACCAATCAAAACAGACTGGGCCATCTGGCCAATCAGAGCAGAGTAGACCAATCACAACAGACTGGGCCATCTGGCCAATCAGATCAGAGTAGACCAATCACAACAGACTGGGCCATCTGGCCAATCAGAGCAGAGTAGACCAATCACAGCAGACTGGGCCACCTGGCCAATCAGAGCAGAGTAGACCAATCAAAACAGACTGGGCCATCTGGCCAATCAGAGCAGAGTAGACCAATCACAGCAGACTGAGCCATCTGGCCAATCAGAGCAGAGTAGACCAATCACAGCAGACTGAGCCATCTGGCCAATCAGAGCAGAGTAGACCAATCACAACAGACTGGGCCATCTGGCCAATCAGAGCAGAGTAGACCAATCACAGCAGACTGAGCCATCTGGCCAATCAGAGCAGACCATGCTCTCGGAAAGGAGGGAATTAGAGAGACTGATTCATCCATCGAGTCGTTTGAAAATCATTGAAAAAATGTGTTGATGTGCAATGTATTTTATGAGAAAATGAAACCCTTTTAGACTTTTGATGCATGTAAGCCTGTTGCAGGAGACCTTCAAGACAAAATTAGGAGTCTTTAAAATAGCATAATAGGGGCACTTTAACTAAAAATTATAATAACAACAGTTACCTTTAACTGTTATTATAATTTTTAGCTAAAGTGCCCCTTTAAACTTAAGTTAGTTCACTTTCAAAAATTTTTTTGCTGATAATTTCCCCTGATGTCATCCAAGATGTCCATGTCTTTCTTTCTTCAGTCGAAAAGAAATTAAGGTTTTTGAGGAAAACATTCCAGGATTTTTCTACACAGAATGGACTTAGAAGAAATAAAGAAATAAGGGTCTTATCCAGGAAAACAATCGGTCATTTTCTAGAAAAATGTTTTTAAATCTACTTTTTAACCACAAATGTCCGTCTTGTACCATCTCTGAGATGCGCCACGTATTACGTCATCACGTTGGAAAGGTCATACATTTTTTTTAAAATAATAATAAATTAAAACAAAGATGTTGGAGGAGAAAATGAGATTGAGTTTTTCGCACTTTCCGCCCTTTTTTGAACCGGAGTGACAAATAACCTTTCTCAGAGATGGTACACAACGGGCATTTGTGGTTAAAAAGTATAGAATTGTTTTTTTTGTGTGTGAAAATGACAGATCATTTTGCCGGATAAGACCCTTATTTCTCGACTGGGGTCGTGTCGAGACTTTGAAGCTGCATTGAGACGGACATTTTAGCCTTCTTTGAACATTGGGATATTTGGTTACCATTGAAGTCCATTAAAATTAAGTCCATGAAATGTTTTTTCGACTGAAGAAAGAAAGACATGGATATCTTGGATGACATCGGGGTGAGAAAATTATTAGGAAATTTGCTTTTAAAGTGAACTAATCCTTTAATGCAGCAGCATTATGAACAGAATTTCAGAAAAATTTACAGGACAAATACAGGCAATAAGAGTTTTGAATGTTTCGTCGCCATCAGTGTGACTGTCGGTTTTTAAATTCTAAGATGCTTGTCTCTTAATTCTAGTGTATTTTGACCAGTGAAAACCTGGTCCAGATACTGTTGACAACAGCTGTGGAGAACAATAAGGTAGATTTGGCGGTCAAATTCCTAGAAAAAGCACAAGCCTGGATCAAAGACATTATCACTGATGTGGACAATATAGTGGAGAAGTAAGAATATTTTCCTCATGGAAACATATTTCAAAACACCTTGAGCAATTTAACTATTCTTCTACATACAGTACAACTGCTATAACTGCTATAACAGACAAAAGTATGAACATATTTTAAGATTTTTAAGATAGCACAGCCCATTGTTATAAAATGCTAATTTCACTGCAATATTTCTTCAACATTGTATAGGTATGATTTACACAACAAGATGTAGCATCGTCCATCAGTGATGTTATCAAGGAAAAAATAGATACAGATAAAAAGATTACAGAACAAGACCAAGAGTTGAAGCAGATTGAAAAAACCCTTGAATGATATGAAATCTGAACTCCAGAGAACAGGATACATTTATCCTCCCCTCAAAGTGATCTTAGTGCTACTACACTAGTGGCGAGACGGATCACAAAACTTATCACGGATCCGTGGTTTGATTAAAGTCAATTTTATTTTAAAATGATTACTCACTCACTCTTGAGCTCTGTCATGAAACTGCACATGGAACAGACAGTGGTGATCCAAACGCAGGCTTTATTGTGAGGAAGATCCAGAAACAGGTACGAGATAACAGGCAGAAGTCAAAACCAGGTAAGCAGTCCAGATCGGCAATCATACAATGCAGGGATAAGGCAAACGGGAAAACCAGATACAGGCAGGGAGTCCAGGAACTGTGAAACTAGGAAACACTAAGGATGGCTGACGTGAAACAGTCGTTCCGAAGCTTTGCGAGATCCCGAAGCGCAGATGTTTCGAAACACTGATCCGAAGCGTGATTCAAAACACCCATGTCACGTGACTATGGCCAAACGAAGCCTCGAAGTGTTTCACAAGTGTTTCATCAGGTGTGATCCGCCGAATCAGCGTTTGATTGACACGGTCGGGAACAGACCACACGATCGCACATCTGTATAAAAGTGAAATCAACGCATATTGACCTCGTGGGTTTATGTGAGAGGAGTTTGATTTTGAGATAGCGGATTTTTGGTGATATAGTGACATTTATAGTGCGATTTGTTTAGTTATATTTAGGCTTACATTTAAATTTACACAACACATTGACTGATAGGCTAGTGACACAGAGTATACATATAGTGACACATTAATAGATACATAGATATATATAGTATATATAGACAGCTAGATTAATAGATAGATTAAAGATAGGGATAGAAATGTCAACATCAGACCCATCACCATCAACACCAGTAGAAACACAGGACAGTTTATGGGAACTTTTTGATACTCGTCGTATCCATCAAACCCAGATGATACACAATGCTACAGCTGATGCCACAGTGGAAGTGAAAAAATACATCAACAATGCGTATTTGCCCAGAACTTATGATCCACTAACTTACTGGAAAGAGAGAGCAGGAATCTTTCCTTAATTTGTATGTCATGGCTAAAAAATATCTTTGCATTCCAGCAACAAGTGTCCCTTGTGAGAGGATTTTTTCAAAGGCTGGAAAAATTATCTGTAAAAAGAAGTAGGTTAAGTCCTTCCACAGCAGAGAAATTAATATTTTTGAATAAAAATATAAAAAAAAGTGAGACATTGTGGCTTGATTTATTTTATTAATATTCATTTTGCAGGACCAAAATAACATTATGCACAGTGAGGAGCCTATAGGTTACAAGATTCACATATTAGAAAAGTACAATAATAAAAAAACAACAACAATTTTAAAGGCTCGTCAAGGTTGTTTCAGGATCAACACCTGCAAGTGACCACTAGGTGTCACCGTGGAGACGGGTGTCGGATTGATTCGAAGCCTCGAAACAATATGGACCATTTGGTTCAACTGTTTCATTGCTTCACGAAGCCTCGATCTGCCCATCACTAGGAAACACTAAAGCCCCATTCACACAGCACTTTGAACCCGGCAAATTGCCGGAACGCTTCTGTGTGAACGCAAACACGACCCGGGTTTAATGCCGGGATCGATGCCGGGTTGGGGACCTAGTAACATTGCCGTGTTCAGACCCGGAACGCGCGCTGTGTGAACAAAAGCCAGGACAAATGCCGTAAGGGGTGTGTCGTAGTGATGATGCACGAGTCTTCTCTTCGAAACACCCAGTTGCATGAGCCGTGTACAAAGAACTGTTGCTTTTAGCATCCGATGGCGTCTCCGTGCTTTACGTCTCGCGGCTTAATTTTCTTTCATACTCTCCGCCAATTTAACTTCCAGCGTATTCCGTATCGAATTAACACGTTGAAAAGAACTCAAAATCGAAAATAAAATTGTGATTTGACCACGAAACATGTTGTACATAAACAACAAAGTTTGAACAGCAACATCTAATGCCTGATCAGCTGCCATGTTGTTCAAAGCAATGCAAACACTTCCGATTTTCGAGGCGTACCTTATACGTCACATCATAATAACGTCACGCGTCTATCCGGGACATACCCGGGTTGTGTGTGAACGCGCTCTCTGATTCCGGCAAATCACTGGCAGTGTGAATGAACCATTTTCAAACGAACCCGGGTCAAATCCCGGGTCACTTTATCCGTGTATTTTCCGGAATCTCTGTGTGAAAGGGGCTTAAGGAACAAGGAACTGGGAAAACGCTCAGCTTGCAGTAAGGCCGTGTGTCCACCAAAGCGTTTTTTCAATTGTTTTCAATGGGAACGCCGCGTTTTTAGAACGCCAGGAGCGTAACGAGGCGCTGAGCGAGTATTTAGCGCTCAAGCGCTGAGCGCTCTGCGTTTTTTACAGGTCGCCGAGAGTTAAAGAATGTTCAACTAAAACGCAGCGCTCATCACTGTCACTTTTTAGCCAACCGTCCAATCACAGTGGAGGAGGGGCGGGACTAATACCACACTGACCAACGGATATTCTGTATCATAGCAACGATGCATCTCAACTGAAAAAAAATCTGCGCTGCCAAAACGCTTTCAAGCGCCCGCAGCTAGGCGTTTTCAGCAGAGCGCCTAGCGTTTTCAGCTGGCTAAAAACGCTTTGGTGGACACACGGCCTAAGACACTAACAAAACTACGCAATGGTACAAAGGGCCACTCGGGCTTAAGACAGGTGCGCTAAACAAGATAATAAAACACAGGTGCATAAAATCAATCATAATCAGTCCAGGGTAAAACATAAAGAGGAATGAAAACTAGAGAAGGAGTGCCCCCCAGTGGCTCACGCGGGCACTCCAGCCGCTGATTGTCACATAACCCCCCCTCTAAGGAGCGGCTTCCAGACCTTCTGGGGAGTACAATGGCGAATCGTCGAGTTTTCTGTGAAGCAAAAGTTCCAAAAAATCCACAGTAAAAAGCGAACCGCTCATGGAAAGGGCCAGGTCAATATATTGGGTAAGAGTCCAGCTTGAACTCGGAAACGGTATAGTAGAGCCGAGCGGTTCAGACAGTCCTCCCCGAAAGAACATCATTAAACAGAAATCATCCAAGTAGGACTGACGAGAGAGCTTCAAAAAATCTGTCACAAAAACCTTGAGAGGACGTTCTCCTTGACGGAGGCTTACGATCTGCGCTGTGGGATCCATAACGAGGTCCGTGTTTCTCTCAGCCGCTGGATCAGTGGTGGCTCAGTATTCTGTCATGAAACTGCACATGGAACAGACAGTGGTGATCCAAACGCAGGCTTTAATATGAGGAGAATCCAGAGACAGGTACAAGGAAACCGGCAGGGGTCAAAACCAGGTAAGCAGTCCAGATCGGCAATCATACAATGCAGGGATAAGGAAAACGGGAAAACCAGATACAGGCAGGGAGTCCAGGAACTGTGAAACTAGGAAACACTAAGGAACAAGGAACTGGGAAAACGCTCAGCTTGCAGTATGACACTAACAAAACTACGCAATGGTACAAAGGGCCACTCGGGCTTAAGACAGGTGCGCTAAACAAGATAATAAAACACAGGTGCATAAAATCAATCATAATCAGTCCAGGGTAAAACATAAAGAGGAATGAAAACTAGAGAAGGAGTGCCCCCCAGTGGCTCACGCGGGCACTCCAGCCGCTGATTGTCACAAGCGTCTGGCGCGAGTGATTTCAATGTAAAGACGCGTTTACGCGCGTCTAGAGGTCCTGCGGCGCGGTGTTTAGCACGGCGCGGTAGACGCGAGCCTCATTCGCGCGTCCAGTTTGCGCGAATGAGGCGAATTGCTATCACAGATAATGTCTTTCTTTTCTATCATTTCACTGTAGCTCAGCATCGCGATGTAAAGTTAACGTTATTTCATGATCACAGTTCATATGTGTGGGGAAAGATAAGCTATTAGAGTAAAAATATTGCGTTAGGCTACTTCAGTTAATAAGAAAAAAGATTTTACAATTCCTGCACATGCAGTGATGAAGTTCATGTTCTCATGATTTATTTTTATGAATAAAAATGTTTCATCAGATCAAGATGTAACATTTATTTTGCCAGGCAGAGTTAAAGATCAATTAAAAGGATTAAAAAGAATACACAATACATAACTGATCAGCATAAAATACAAACATAATTCAAAATGCAATATCAAAAAAGAGTCAGCATACCTGGCAATAGAGACACACAGCAACAGTGTGGGAAGTTCTGTTTACAGATGCTTCCTTGAGTGGTTTGCCAATTCCCTTTAAATACCCATGTGGAACACAAGGACAATAAAGGAGAGGAGAACAATAGAAGCAGTGAAACTAACAATAGGACAACAATATAAGTGCTATGACCCTTCCCAGTTTAGTCTAATGCAGTACATGTAATTTTTTTTTTTTGATAAATACATTCTTGAAATTAACTCTCTAAAGAAAAAAATTGTGGAATTTTGACGGAACATGCACAAGAGCAGTTTTAATGATTACAAAGCAACAAAAACAACAATATAAGTTGTGTGCATTAATATCCATATGCCTTATAAGGAGCATTTAAAAGTGTGAAAGGAAGCATCAGATCTCTGTGTCACTCAGTGATGGCGGCTTGGGATGATCCCTGAAGATTGATATTATTCAGCTTCTCCATGATAGACTCGTACTGCGCTTTCCTTTCAATCTCTGAGAGTGAAGACGGATTGATCTCCAGGAATTTATAAGCGTCCTTAGACTGAACGCTGAAGATGCCCTGTGCTCTGCAACACCCTGCACCAAACTGCTTCCAGTACTGAAAGATTAAAGACACAAAATGAATCACAACAATACATTTTAAAACAAGACAATGATTATCTGGTTTCCAATTCAGTTTCAGTATCAAGCCAAAACATTCTCTGTTACCTTAAATTATAAGTTTATTACTGTAAAGCTGCTTTGAAACAATCTACATTGTTAAAAGCGCTATATAAATGAAGATGACTTGAGTTGAGTTTAGTTACAACTCTGCAATATAGCAAGATGGAAAACAATGCATTAACATTGACTATTGATTTATAGGCTATATTGTATTTAAAATGTTGATTGGCTGGGCATACTGGGCAAAATGGATGAACATAATAATAACATAATCAGTAAATAATAACCATCAAGTATCAAGTTTTGCTTCTGTCATTTAAAACACAGTGACATGCTATGGCCAGTTTTTAGCTTTTTTTCAATGACAGGATGCATTTTTGATATCAATAATTAAATTTGTACTATTTAAAATGTAAATTCTTGATATTAAGAATGTACTATAGTAACAATGTTTATTTCTGATATCAGAAATTACCTTTTCATTAGTACTGGTTAAAGGAGGGAGGACTGTAGTGGGAGCACTGGGGTGTCAGGTGTGACTGTGTGGCAATGGCAAATGGTTTACATGGCTCATGGGTCAGGTAGGAGGGCCCCTTAACAGAATTTTGCTTAGGGCCCCAGGGAGGTCATATCGACTAAAAATGCATGCTCATTAGCGACGTCAACAACACCAGCGGACTCTGTAGTGGCCGTGTGTTTTTATTAATGTCATGATGGCTGATTGGATAGAGTACATGCATATTTGGGTTTTGTCTGTTAGCCAATTAGCCTAAAAAATGTAAATGTTTGAAACCCGCCAAACTGATCCAAAAACCAGCTCAAATTTTGTCCACATGCCTAAACCAATATTGACCCGCACAATCAAATTCAAAATCACCCAATTTAGTCCAAAATCGCTCAACACTGTCAACCCCAATTAGGTTGTTACCTAATAATAATCAAGGACGTAATAAACTTTAACGGTTAAGTTACCTTTCCTGCTGCTTCAATAGAGGACAGAAACTCATCCCTCATGTCATCCAGGTCATCAATCAGATCCTCATTAACAAAGGTCTTGTCTTTTAGTGAGTCCAGCAGAGATCCAACTTTCTCCCAGAACAATTTAAGCTGAAGCAGAATTTGTTGGATTCGTGAAAGGCACTGCTGGACATCCTTCAGATGAACAGGACTGGGTACCACACCTGAGAAACAACATACAGCAGAAGTTGACTTTAAACTTGATCTCATGAACTTTTAAAAAGCATTTTATGTATTCTGTATGTTTTCTTGCAAGTGCTTCAACAATAGTTTATGAGGAAATCTCTAACCCAGCTTTATTTGGGAAGTGGCCAACTGCAGCTGCAGATCAGTCTGTTTGACTTGGATCGTCCATTCTTTGTTTTGCAGATTGCTCTTTTCAGAGGAGAGACGGGACAGTTCGGCATCGAGAGACTGAGTTCGAGCAGCAACACCAGGGGCAGTCGCAGTGTCATAAATGGATTTAATAATGGGTCCAATAAATGGCACCAAGGCGGCCAGGATACCCATACCATGGCTTTTTTTAGAAACAGCCTTAATATGATTCTGCAGCTCCAAGTTTTTTCCTTCAATTTGTTTCTCCATTCCGGCTACATTTTGGGAATTATTTATCAGCTCCTTTTCAAGCTTGGCCACGGCCTGTTTCAGAGCCTCTATCTCCTCAGAGTGTTGAGTTAGTTTCACTTCGGTCTCTTTCTGTTCTTGAATCACATCACTGGTGCACGTCGACACACTTCGGTTTTGTTGTTCATACCTGAATATGGTACATTAATTATTAAATACAGTGAATAGACTGAAAGGTGTCTATAAAAATTTATAATCTGACAATTATATTATTTATAAATCACTGTGTGTAATTCCTGAGATATAGTGCTACTCTGTTTCAAGTTTTCAGAACTGAACCACTCACAATGATATATGTATAAAGATATTAAGATTTGAATCTATTTTAGAATAAAGCTCACTAAAACTCACTAAATATTCATGATTAAACAAAAACTATTTGCTAGATGGTAAACATTTATTTTCGTGCTTCAAGACCATGTATTTTTATAAGACAAAAACTGAAAAAGAGTTGTTGTTTTTTGCTGTGAAATACTAAACTTTCCTGCGATCAAATATTGCTAATGTTTTCACCTCTTCACCATGTCTTCCACGGCTTTGATGATGTCATCGATCCATGCTCTGGCTTTCTCCATGTACTTCACAGCCATATTGGGTTTGTTCTTTTCAATGGCTATCTTCAGCATCGGGAACAGGGAGGTGACCAGGTTGGCACTCGTGCCGACACACTACGAGAAAACAATTTAACCATAAAGTTAGTAATTTAATAGAGTGGTAAGTCTCAGTGATCAGTGACCACATATGAGCATCTTTGAGAGAGAAATCTTTAGAGTGACTCTCATCAGCGCACAATTGTGACAAATGTTGATCTAGATATGTAAAAGTTGCATGAAATCTGATATGACTGTTCAGCTCAGAGCCCTCTGCTAAGATGGACGCAGAGGCCCTCTGCCAATATGGCCACCGCCACACCAGAGTCCTCTGCAGCCCCTGTCCAGAGGTCTGCCATGCTCCACGGCCCAGGCCCACCATTGCCATGTCCTGGTCCATTACCACCTCAGCTTCACCACCCTCCTGAACTTTTTTTTTTTTTTTTTGGGAGCCACCCCTAGAGAGGTTCATGTTCTTGTGTCATGTTTCCTGTATAGTCATGTGATCCCCTGTTCTTGTTATGTGATCCCCATGTGTATGTGTCATGTTGTCATTGATTAATTGTCTTAATTGTTGATTAGTCGTGTGTATTTAAGCCCTCATGTATGCTAGGGTTGGGCCGATAGACGATGCCGTCATCCATCGCAATGACTGACAAACATCACGACGTTGAGCCGGCAATAAATGCATTGTTTTGCTATTAATTATATGTATTTAAATGTCTGAAACCTAAAATAAACATGTGGTTAAAAACACTGAATAGTTGTGATATATGACAAACGCTAAGCGTGTCTGACTCTGACTCAGCACCAGCCATAGCGCAAGAGCACAGTTTGAATCTGGCAGTTATGTCACGTCACAGTACATTCGCTCCTTAGTGGTCAGCTGCTGCAATGAGTGCCAAAATCGAAATTGCTGATGAGATGTAGAGGAAAATATCTAATGGAAAATGAGAATGGTACGTTTGGTTTATCACGTCCTGAGCAAATGGTAGTCAATTGTAGAATGGGAATGCAACTGATTTTTTGAATACAACAAAAGCAACTGATTTACATTAAGAGTGGTAAACTGTAACAGGATAAAGGGTTTAAGATTTGGATGTTCTGGGTTCATTCTGATGCCAGTGAACACAATGTGCTTTGTGTACTTTGCCACTGCTATGCTGTATTAAACTTTATTTTTAAAATCTTCGACATCCACATGATTTTTTTCTTACAGTATATTGCTATTCGATGATCCAATATTTAATTTGAATGACCTTGATGACAGTTACTTCTGACTGCGACTGCTAAAGTCCTGCTAAAATCCTTGCCGTGTGCCTCTATATATATTAAAATTGAACTTTTAAAGCGAAGGGTCAAATGGACACCTCTCATTGACTTTGGTGGTGAAGAGGAATTATGTCTCACCTTCAGCAGAACAGCCTCAGAGGATCCGAACAGCATTTGTGTTTCGACAGCTCTCTCTCGGATCAGACGCTCCAGCTTTGGGAAGCCTCCCAGACACAGGTAAGAGAGATGATAGAGGAGAGCCGTTCGCTGAGCAGACGGAAGAAGATCCTGGATGAACTCAGGACTCCATGGTAAATCAATAATGACAAGTTCTGAGATACAAACCAAACAACAGTTATAAATAACAACCCCTGGAATTCAATGATAGGTGAAATGGGTCAGTACAGCACAAGTAAAAGGCCATTGTTCAGTTTTGGTTTTAACTTAAAGCAATCCACCTGCCCATATGGTGGATTTAGTCCTGGGCTGTGTTTGAATATGTTTAATAACTGTGTAACGTTCATATATTATAAAAATGAGTTCAATTTGGCAATAAAGCCTCGTAGTTTAGCAGTATGATCAATTGAACCCTTTGTATGAAATGAACGAAAGCCTTAGTAGGCTGTTTAGATTATAACGTTCAATATACACAAATCCTTCTCATTTTTGTGTTCTCCTCCCGAGTTAACCAGAGACACAAGTGTCCCAAAATAAACAATAGCAATGGTTTATGATCTATGCACCAAGTGTATCCATAGTAGATCATTTGTAGCACAATCATAGCCATAAGTTCTACTGTGCACAGATATTGGCTTGGAATCTGTTATTATGATACATTCCCAACCCTTACAATTAGATAACCTAATGTAGTCGATTTGATTCAAACATGATAAATATATATTTGACTTGAATCAAACCAGTTAATTTACATGTTACCACATTAAGCACATTTTTATGTTGAATTTTTTTTCAGTGTACATTTTTTGTAACTGATTTTAGGTGAAAAACATGATTTATTTTGATATTTGGTAGTCATTAAAGCTCATGTTGTTTTACAATAACACATACTACTCAAGTGTTTTACCTAAGCCACTTTTCTGTAAAAATACTGAAATAATCATATAATGTGATGAGTCACTATTTAGATATCTCATAATATTTTTTCATTCTAAGATGACTTTTGTGCTTATGTTGCTTCTTTTATTGTTTGTTTTGTCCCACAATAAACACGTGTACCTGCGCGAGCTTCCACCTCTCCTCCAGAGGATTCTGCATCAAAGACAGAAAATACAGGGTGCCATCAAACACTTTAAAATTTCACAGATATACAGTATATTCAGCATGGTTAACAGTTAGCTACCAACAGCGCATATTCATGTGCAAACATAACAAAGAGAATACCATTAGCGCACAGTTACTGGTTTTTAAATAGTAGCATGCAGCATATACTGTATTGTCTTAATGTTCTTCAGCCCAAAATCAACAACCCCCAACCATACATTGAATCCCAACATAACATAATACTAAAAAAACACATCTCCCCATATATTAACCTTATGTATGCATACAGAACTGTTATTTCAGGCTAAATTAATGAGATTGAAATGGAAATCTCACCTGTGCCGTCAGCCATGTTTTTTTAATTAACGCATACACTGGTAAAGATTCCAACTGCAAGGACAAAAATTGATAGAAGATGTAAAGTAATTTAGTCTTAATAGACTTATTAATTTTATAGGCAATAATTTATCACTAATTATAATGTGTTCTGTTTACTTCTGTCATGTCACGCTGTTCGTGTCCGGTGTAGACACAGTGGTTATTTTTAGCTTTTTGACCATAAACCAGTCTTCCCAGAATGCTGCATGGAGAGTTTAAATTGACAACTGAACTTGTACATGTACAATGACTTGTACACAGGGCTGGAAATGGCCGAGATTCACTGACTCTAGGTGGAAAGATGTGTTTTTTACATTTTTGTAATCTTTTTCTTACATTTTTTTTATATACTTTAAATTACTTTTCAGATGTATAAATATAAAATCTTCTGTAATCTATAATAATTTTAAACATATTTATTGTTTCCTCCAAACAATTTAGAGTATCAAGTATCATAAAAAGGTCATTGAACAACATTTATGAATTGTGTGGGGCACAAACTAAATTAAAATATCATATTTTCATATCAATATTATAAGCTATATTTGCTGCATGCAGAATTGAACAGGTCACACAAATCTTTTAAAACATTTGTCCTCAGGTTAAAGAAAACTTAAATTGTGTGCTCTCAGTTTAGTGCATTGAAAATCTACAATTATTAAACACGTTTATACTACGGCTGTTGAATGCTTGAATCTGATTGGTTGACGAACGTTCTAAGGTGTGCAATTCAGGGAAACGCATGGCTAAAGTAGTTCCAGGCAGGGCTTGACCGTATTACAGTTCAATATCACTTTGCCAAATGATTTCAGTTATTTCAAAGGTCCTTACAGCTGACAACAGTAAACAATGACACTGACTCCCCTGAGAAATCAAGAAGCGCATGTCGAGTGACCACATTCATAGATTTTTATGTAGATTGATCTCCCTGCATAGGGAGCCGAAGCACATAGCTGGCTGGGAGAACATCTAAAGCAGGAAGTGGTCACAAAAAGCCAGATCGGGGCTTTGAATGCCGTCATAAACAGGTCGTACACACAACCCTGTCTTTCCCTGAACTCAAAAAAGGCTGGTCCCTAGACCTGCGTAGGATGAGCTGGCGAAAAGCAGCAGACTGCGGTTTCGCTGCCCAAATTTCTCCACTACAGTGGTACAGTCTCCCCGAATAAGCCGTCATTAGACATGGGAGCATCTAAGAGGACGTTTTTATCGTTCTCATTAATGTCAGTAAGAGTAAGCCAAAGATGGCGCTCTACTGACACCATTCCTGCCATGGACCCGGCGCCTATTGCCATTGTCAGTGTGCTTGGTAGCTCTAAGCGCCAAGTCAGTAGCCTGAGTTGCTAGGTGATTGTTATCTAATACAGTGTTATTTTAATATTGTTTATACTCTATTATAGTATTTATGAATACTATATAAAGGTATAAAGAGCACGTTAAATAAAAGCATGAACTCTTGTCACACTCAAGTCACTGACATTTGCCTACAGGACAACCACTGGCTCTGCTACCTTTTACCTAAACTCATTACTTCAGACTTATTAACTCATTACTTGCCATCCAGAAACTTGCACTCTGCAAGTGAACGTCGTCACGTCATTTACCTGTTAATATGCAATTACGTGTTAATACGGTATTACGTGTTTACACAACAGTTTCACACGTTTTGGCCCTTTTGGAATCTGACGAATCCTTCACTGAAAAATGACTCAACGTGGGACAACATATTGAGTATCGTGGTATAGCAATACTTTTTGGGACAAGAGTGTCACTGTGGCACCAATTATCACAATACTTATTTACTTGATATTTTAATGGTTTTACTTTGGTCCATCTACATCTACACTGATATGATGACGATATTATGTTAAAGGTTGTATCAGCGATTGTGGGTGACGTCACTTCTCTTTGTGTTTGAAGCGAGATCCCAAACAAACCTAAAAAGATACTTAGTGTCCTTTTAAAGTCAGTATTGGTCAGTAGCAAAATAGGAACCTTCTACACGCTTTGGAATTTGAAAACGTCTCTTTTGAAATGTTAAAAGTAATTTTAATTAATTCAAATTATAGGCTACATTTTCCGCAGTTGGTGGAATTGGCAGACTGTAACGCGTTGTGTGAGAAGGAAAAATAGGGTTAGCTCACAGTCACAGCTGAAGTTATTGCAGAGACTAGACAGACTCACGGAGGCGATAGGCATCTCACAACTCGCAATTTATTCCCCAATCGAACTCCGGTAACTGTCTGTAACACGTTCTGCCGTCCACAGCGTTACTCAATAAACACAATAACATAAAAATGAGCATCAAACAGAAACCAGAAATAACCCGCATAGATGATGGGGTGTTCGAGGCGCACATACAATACAGACTGCACTGCAGTTCAACAGGGCGCGCGCAGCTCTTAAAGGAGCTACACTTTATGGCATTAGGCGCTGTGAAAACGGGTCAAAGCATTAGGTGTGGCAAGGGAAAACAGATGTCCGGGGAATATCGAACCTAAAACGGACTTTACCGCTCAATCACAGCGAGTGCATTTCACGCATTTGTAATCGCTCGCGTTCAGTGGGGAGGAAGAACGGTGGAGCTAGGGGGTGGCCACTTGGTCTAAGCTTGGCCACCCCTCTCACAACTGCTGTTTCTGTCTCTTTTTTATTGACAAGAATTGCGTTTTTTTAAAACGCAGAACCGTCTCTTTAAGACCACAAAAAACGTGAGACTTTTCAGACGCGCATTCCAACTTCACCTCAGCGCCAGGCGTAAGTCAAACGAGTAGGCTAGCTACAGAAATGTGCAGGTGCCGAATGAGCTTCAGCAGAACATCAGACATGATATGCGCATAGTAGCCTAAATATAGAGTCAATCTTTCTCAAATGGTGGGTTGTGAGTTAGTTGCATAGTGCATCTGATGCTACTTTTATTTTAGAAGATGTGTGTGACACTTCTGTCAGATGCTGAGAAAAGCACGTTGTCCTTATTCAGTTGGCTATCTTCGGTAAGATGAGATGTTGTTCAGGCCAAATGTCAGAAAAACTAAGTTTCCTGTCATACGGCTGACAGCTGTTGTAGGCTACTGTGCTTGCGGTGCGTGGCCTACATCACGCGCAAATGCGGCGTGCTGTAGCCGTAGTTCTGTCGTCAATTAACTCATGAAATAGGCTAATCAAAAAGGCGATTAAAGCTGTTCTGAATTAAAATATTCTGCTATGTGAGATCACAATAAGGCACAAACTCATATGTAATTTTGTAATGTACAAATAAATGTGAGCACTGTGCATTTGTAATAAAAGATGGGCGGTCATTTTGCGTTAATTTGCAAAGGACAAACAAAAATTGATCATTTTTAAATCCATAAAATAACCAATTTTTCATTCTGCCAATGATGTGCGGTTGACTTATGCCTTGTTCACATTCTTGCACGTGGGGATTTAAAAGATAACTTTTTTTTCTTTTTAATTTAGGTATGATAGAACTGTTGCAATTATTTATTAAACATGCAGTGTTTACTTTTTCAGTTGCAACCTTTTTTTGACAAACTCCAGAATTGGTTGAAGAGTTCATTGATTATATAAAATTAATTGAAGGTTGAATAATCTTTGAACTACGTAGTTATCTGTATGTTATCTTATCCATGTAGATGCAACAATGGTAGAACAAGCTATTGGAGATTTTGAGAAACAGAACCAAGTTAACTGATCAAGTTGGTTGAACTTTAGCTATAGTGTGCGCCCTTTTATTAATATTAAATCAATTTTAATATGTAAAAATAAAAAAGGATTAAATTCACTCAGTATTCCATGATTCCTAATTCAATATCTCAAATAACAATCAAGTACAAATGAACTGTATTCAGTTGTGTAGGCACTAAAACAGTCTAATACATTATAGTCAAATACATTTTTATGTTAAAATAATTCAGATTTCTGTGCCACCCCAGACTGGTTGCTGGCCCTTGCCTGGACCACCCCTATGAAATAATCCTGGCGGAGAACCATGACTGAGAACATAACGTCGGAGTGTTTGCCTACCACCAATAGCCAACCATCTATCATTGATATTAATTATTCTATTTATTTATTAATTTATCTGAGGTGCCGGAAGGCTATTATCAAATACTTTATATAGGCCTACAGATATGAACTGTAAAATAAAGCTACAGGCTCCAAATGCCTGAAACTGAAACATGTCCTCTTTTATTTTTTGAAGTTGAACATTTAAAATTATTTGTTTTCAGTGAACATGAAGAGAGATCATATCACATCTTAGATTTGAATAAAAAGAAGTAGCCTAGACCTATAGGCTCATTTTATATTATGATGTAGGCCGACTGTAAGTATTTGTTACAAATCATATATTTTATAAAGGAATTGATGATGTACTTACATGATCTGTTTCAGGTTCCTTCTTCAACTGTCCTCCTGCAACTGCTGCATCGCTCACTTATATACAATCTAAAGTGAGATGAGATCATCCATCTTAATCACGTGCTCTCCGAACATTCTCACAAATCCATCACCTGCTTCTCAGCGATCGTCTCTGAGAAATCACGTGATTTTCGAGCATTCACACAAGAAACTCGCCACCGTGTGAATGCTCGAAAATCACGTGATTTCTCAGAGACGATCGCTGAGAAGCAGGTGATGGATTTGTGAGAATGTAGATTTTCTACATTCACGTGATTTTCGAGCATTCACACGGTGGCGAGTTTCTTGTGTGAATGCTCGAAAATCACGTGATTTCTCAGAGACGATCGCTGAGAAGCAGGTGATGGATTTGTGAGAATGTTCGGAGAGCACGTGATTAAGATGGATGATCTCATCTCACTTTAGATTGTATATAAGTGAGCGATGCAGCAGTTGCTAGTGATGGGCAGATCGAGGCTTCGTGAAGCAATGAAACAGTTAAACCAAATGGTTCATATTGTTTCGAGGCTTCGAATCAATCCGACACCCGTCTCCACGGTGACACCTAGTGGTCACTTGCAGGTGTTGATCTGAAACAACCTTGACGAGCCATTAAAAAAATGTGTTGTTTTTTTATTATTGTATTTTTCTAATATGTGAAGCTTGTAACCTAGGCTCCTCACTGTGCATAATGTTATTTTGGTCCTGCAAAATGAATATTAATAAAAGAAATCAAGCCACAATGTCTCACTTTTTTAGATATTTTTATTCAAAAATATTAATTTCTCTGCTGTGGAAAGACTTAGCCTACTTCTTTTTTTACAGATAATTTCTCCAGCCTTTGAAAAAATCCTCTCACAAGGGACACTTGTTGCTGGCATGCAAAGATATTTTTTAGCCATGACATACAAATGAGGAAAGATTACTGCTCTCTCTTTCCAGTAAGTTAGTGGATCATAAGTTCTGGGCAAATACGCATCTTTGATGTATTTTTTCACTTCCACTGTGGCATCAGCTGTAGCATTGTGTATCATCTGGGTTTGATGGATACGAGTATCAAAAAGTTCCCATAAACTGTCCTGTGTTTCTACTGGTGTTGATGGTGATGGTGATGGTGTTGATGGGTCTGATGTTGACATTTCTGGCTCTGAATAAAAATGAAAACAGCAATTAGTAACAAATGCTAAACTGACGGCACATATGAAGTATATATTACATGAATCAGATTACATAACATAACACAGACTGAAACTGCTCACCAGGATTTGTGTTTGAACGCATCAGCGAAGCACACTCCAGTGTCATGTGCTTTTCAGCGTCCTGGGCTTTGGCAGCATTTCCAAATGCCATATTTTTTTAACCTTGGGTCCAGCAGTGTAGCCAGTGCCAAGGCTCTAAAACTCTCATAACCTCCACATCTGGACTGCAGACCTTCTTGCAGATGTGAGCCTATATGAGCCTAAACAGGAGTAAAAAAATATATAATAATGACAATAATATGACAGTTATGGCCAATTACATGTGTAGTATGGTCATTGTGGCCTACCTAATTGTACAGTTGATTCCTGCGTTGCATTTCTTTTTTTCTGTGCAAGCTTGTGCTGCAACATCTGTACAGTGGTATTAGCTTTGAAGCAGACACTCTTTTCCTCTGACATCTCTGTTGTTGCGAGTTTGAATGGTTGCAGTAGTGACAATGATTGTTGAATAATGTCATACTCAATCTATCTATGATATATGTATCTACAACCTATCTATGTATTTATATATGTATCTATGATCTATGTATCTATAATCTATCGATGTATTTATATATGTAGCCTATCTTTAATCTATATATATATATCTATTAATCTAGCTGTCTATATATTTATATCTATGTATCTATTAATGTGTCACTATATGTATACTCTGTGTCTCTAGCCTATCAGTCAATGTGTTGTGTAAATTTAAATGTAAGCCTAAATATAACTAAACAAATCGCACTATAAATGTCACTATATCACCAAAAATCCGCTATCTCAAAATCAAACTCCTCTCACAAAAACCCACGAGGTCAATATGCGTTGATTTCACTTTTATACAGATGTGCGATCGTGTGGTCTGTTTCCGACCGTGTCAATCAAACGCTGATTCGGCGGATCACACCTGATGAAACACTTGTGAAACACTTCGAGGCTTCGTTTGGCCATAGTCACGTGACATGGGTGTTTTGAATCACGCTTCGGATCAGTGTTTCGAAACATCTGCGCTTCGGGATCTCGCAAAGCTTCGGGACGACTGTTTCGCGGCAGCCATCCCTAGCAGTTGCAGGAGGACAGTTGAAGAAGGAACCTGAAACAGATCATGTAAGTACATCATCAATTCCTTTATAAAATATATGATTTGTAACAAATACTTACAGTCGGCCTACATCATAATATAAAATGAGCCTATAGGTCTAGGCTACTTCTTTTTATTCAAATCTAAGATGTGATATGATCTCTCTTCATGTTCACTGAAAACAAATAATTTTAAATGTTCAACTTCAAAAAATAAAAGAGGACATGTTTCAGTTTCAGGCATTTGGAGCCTGTAGCTTTATTTTACAGTTCATATCTGTAGGCCTATATAAAGTATTTGATAATAGCCTTCCGGCACCTCAGATAAATTAATAAATAAATAGAATAATTAATATCAATGATAGATGGTTGGCTATTGGTGGTAGGCAAACACTCCGACGTTATGTTCTCAGTCATGGTTCTCCGCCAGGATTATTTCATAGGGGTGGTCCAGGCAAGGGCCAGCAACCAGTCTGGGGTGGCACAGAAATCTGAATTATTTTAACATAAAAATGTATTTGACTATAATGTATTAGACTGTTTTAGTGCCTACACAACTGAATACAGTTCATTTGTACTTGATTGTTATTTGAGATATTGAATTAGGAATCATGGAATACTGAGTGAATTTAATCCTTTTTTATTTTTACATATTAAAATTGATTTAATATTAATAAAAGGGCGCACACTATAGCTAAAGTTCAACCAACTTGATCAGTTAACTTGGTTCTGTTTCTCAAAATCTCCAATAGCTTGTTCTACCATTGTTGCATCTACATGGATAAGATAACATACAGATAACTACGTAGTTCAAAGATTATTCAACCTTCAATTAATTTTATATAATCAATGAACTCTTCAACCAATTCTGGAGTTTGTCAAAAAAAAGGTTGCAACTGAAAAAGTAAACACTGCATGTTTAATAAATAATTGCAACAGTTCTATCATACCTAAATTAAAAAGAAAAAAAAGTTATCTTTTAAATCCCCACGTGCAAGAATGTGAACAAGGCATAAGTCAACCGCACATCATTGGCAGAATGAAAAATTGGTTATTTTATGGATTTAAAAATGATCAATTTTTGTTTGTCCTTTGCAAATTAACGCAAAATGACCGCCCATCTTTTATTACAAATGCACAGTGCTCACATTTATTTGTACATTACAAAATTACATATGAGTTTGTGCCTTATTGTGATCTCACATAGCAGAATATTTTAATTCAGAACAGCTTTAATCGCCTTTTTGATTAGCCTATTTCATGAGTTAATTGACGACAGAACTACGGCTACAGCACGCCGCATTTGCGCGTGATGTAGGCCACGCACCGCAAGCACAGTAGCCTACAACAGCTGTCAGCCGTATGACAGGAAACTTAGTTTTTCTGACATTTGGCCTGAACAACATCTCATCTTACCGAAGATAGCCAACTGAATAAGGACAACGTGCTTTTCTCAGCATCTGACAGAAGTGTCACACACATCTTCTAAAATAAAAGTAGCATCAGATGCACTATGCAACTAACTCACAACCCACCATTTGAGAAAGATTGACTCTATATTTAGGCTACTATGCGCATATCATGTCTGATGTTCTGCTGAAGCTCATTCGGCACCTGCACATTTCTGTAGCTAGCCTACTCGTTTGACTTACGCCTGGCGCTGAGGTGAAGTTGGAATGCGCGTCTGAAAAGTCTCACGTTTTTTGTGGTCTTAAAGAGACGGTTCTGCGTTTTAAAAAAACGCAATTCTTGTCAATAAAAAAAGAGACAGAAACAGCAGTTGTGAGAGGGGTGGCCAAGCTTAGACCAAGTGGCCACCCCCTAGCTCCACCGTTCTTCCTCCCCACTGAACGCGAGCGATTACAAATGCGTGAAATGCACTCGCTGTGATTGAGCGGTAAAGTCCGTTTTAGGTTCGATATTCCCCGGACATCTGTTTTCCCTTGCCACACCTAATGCTTTGACCCGTTTTCACAGCGCCTAATGCCATAAAGTGTAGCTCCTTTAAGAGCTGCGCGCGCCCTGTTGAACTGCAGTGCAGTCTGTATTGTATGTGCGCCTCGAACACCCCATCATCTATGCGGGTTATTTCTGGTTTCTGTTTGATGCTCATTTTTATGTTATTGTGTTTATTAAGTAACGCTGTGGACGGCAGAACGTGTTACAGACAGTTACCGGAGTTCGATTGGGGAATAAATTGCGAGTTGTGAGATGCCTATCGCCTCCGTGAGTCTGTCTAGTCTCTGCAATAACTTCAGCTGTGACTGTGAGCTAACCCTATTTTTCCTTCTCACACAACGCGTTACAGTCTGCCAATTCCACCAACTGCGGAAAATGTAGCCTATAATTTGAATGAATTAAAATTACTTTTAACATTTCAAAAGAGACGTTTTCAAATTCCAAAGCGTGTAGAAGGTTCCTATTTTGCTACTGACCAATACTGACTTTAAAAGGACACTAAGTATCTTTTTAGGTATTTTATTATCTAAAATCAATATTTTTATTCATAAATATGTCCTCAATGGTGTACAAATACCTCGGCCAATTATCCGACTTATCCTTATAAATGAAGAATTTATTATCTTTATATACATGGGACGGGTAGGTCCACGGAGGCTTCCATGTAGTTCCGCCCATAATATCTATGGTTCCGCCATCTTGCAAAACTATAATAGCAGAGAGGGACAAAAAGTACTAAGACAACCCGTTTCCACAACGCGTTTTCGTTCAGAGCCAGCCGAAACCAGCAGAAGCGCAGGTGCAGAGCAGTGAGACGCTTGAAACTGCACCGGCATGTTTAAAAGTCTGGATTGCATTGTTATTATGGACCATACATATGCCAAGCCACAGGAGAAGAAAACATCGTCGCCAAAAAAGTCAAAAATAGAACGTAAAATGCATGGGATTTCCCCCTTTCTGGTCAATGTATCCCTGCCTCTGCTTAATTATTTTTATCCCTGGTGGGGATACATTTATCCTCCCCTCAAAGTGATATAGTGCTATAGTGGCGAGACGGATCACAAAACTTATCACGGATCCGTGGTTTGATTAAAGTAAATTTTATTTTAAAATGATTACTCACTCACTCTTGAGCGTCTGGCGCGAGTGATTTCAATGTTAAGACGCGTTTATGCGCATCTAGAGGTCCTGCGGCGCGGTGTTTACTCCATTCTACTCCAGTTTGCGCGAATGAGGCGAATTGCTATCACAGATAATGTCTTTTCTATCATTTCACTGTAGCTCAGCATCGCGATGTAAAGTTAACGTTATTGCATGATCACAGTTCATATGTGTGTGGAAAGTGGCGAGCTAACTTGGTTTGTTTGGGATCTAGCTTCAAACACAAAGAGTGACGTCACCCACAATCGCTGATACAACCTTTAACATAATATCGTCATCATATCAGTGTAGATGTAGATGGACCAAAGTAAACCCATTAAAATATCAATTAAATAAGTATTGTGATAATTGGTGCCACAGTGACACTCTTGTCCCAAAAAGTATTGCTATACCACGATACTCAATATGTTGTCCCACGTTGAGTCATTTTTCAGTGAAGGATTCGTCAGATTAAGCTAGACAGTTCTCTCTTCTAGTAGTGTAAAGTAGTGTAGTGTAGTAGTTTTAAAATGAAAATTCTGTCATCATATACTCACCCTTAAGTTGTTTCAAACCTGTATGAATTTCTTTCCTCTGCTGAACACAAAGGAAGATATTTAGAAGAATGTCAGTAACCAGACAGTTTCTGGTTCCCATTGACTTCCATAGTAGGAAAAAAATATACTACGGAAGTCAATGGGAACCAGAAACTGTCTGGTTACTGACATTCTTCTAAATATCTTCCTTTGTGTTCAGCAGAGGAAAGAAATTCATATGGTTTGAAAGGGTGAGTATGACAGAATTTTCATTTTAAAAGGGAACTAATCCTTTAAGTTCCCTTTTATAGGTTTACTCTATGCTGCGTAGCCTTCGCTATGAGAACACCGTCGGTGTAGCGAATGTCTGAAGCTCTTGTATCATCAGGCCATGTATTCAATTGCTCCTCGCTGCAGACTACAGTGCGGTGACGTCACATACTTGCGTCATGTATGTTATATGTCGCATGTCTATGGAAGGCCAAAAGGGCCAAAACGTGTGAAACTGTTGTGTAAACACGTAATACCGTATTAACACGTAATTGCATATTAACAGGTAAATGACGTGACGACGTTCACTTGCAGAGTGCAAGTTTCTGGATGGCAAGTAATGAGTTAATAAGTCTGAAGTAATGAGTTTAGGTAAAAGGTAGCAGAGCCAGTGGTTGTCCTGTAGGCAAATGTCAGTGACTTGAGTGTGACAAGAGTTCATGCTTTTATTTAACGTGCTCTTTATACCTTTATATAGTATTCATAAATACTATAATAGAGTATAAACAATATTAAAATAACACTGTATTAGATAACAATCACCTAGCAACTCAGGCTACTGACTTGGCGCTTAGAGCTACCAAGCACACTGACAATGGCAATAGGCGCCGGGTCCATGGCAGGAAGGGTGTCAGTAGAGTTCAGGGAAAGACAGGGTTGTGTGTACGACCTGTTTATGACGGCATTCAAAGCCCCGATCTGGCTTTTTGTGACCACTTCCTGCTTTAGATGTTCTCCCAGCCAGCTATGTGCTTCGGCTCCCTATGCAGGGAGATCAATCTACATAAAAATCTATGAATGTGGTCACTCGACATGCGCTTCTTGATTTCTCAGGGGAGTCAGTGTCATTGTTTACTGTTGTCAGCTGTAAGGACCTTTGAAATAACTGAAATCATTTGGCAAAGTGATATTGAACTGTAATACGGTCAAGCCCTGCCTGGAACTACTTTAGCCATGCGTTTCCCTGAATTGCACACCTTAGAACGTTCGTCAACCAATCAGATTCAAGCATTCAACAGCCGTAGTATAAACGTGTTTAATAATTGTAGATTTTCAATGCACTAAACTGAGAGCACACAATTTAAGTTTTCTTTAACCTGAGGACAAATGTTTTAAAAGATTTGTGTGACCTGTTCAATTCTGCATGCAGCAAATATAGCTTATAATATTGATATGAAAATATGATATTTTAATTTAGTTTGTGCCCCACACAATTCATAAATGTTGTTCAATGACCTTTTTATGTTCTTGATACTCTAAATTGTTTGGAGGAAACAATAAATATGTTTAAAATTATTATAGATTACAGAAGATTTTATATTTATACATCTGAAAAGTAATTTAAAGTATATAAAAAAAATGTAAGAAAAAGATTACAAAAATGTAAAAAACACATCTTCCCACCTAGAGTCAGTGAATCTCGGCCATTTCCAGCCCTGTGTACAAGTCATTGTACATGTACAAGTTCAGTTGTCAATTTAAACTCTCCATGCAGCATTCTGGGAAGACTGGTTTATGGTCAAAAAGCTAAAAATAACCACTGTGTCTACACCGGACACGAACAGCGTGACATGACAGAAGTAAACAGAACACATTATAATTAGTGATCTAATATTGCCTATAAAATTAATAAGTCTATTAAGACTAAATTACTTTACATCTTCTATCAATTTTTGTCCTTGCAGTTGGAATCTTTACCAGTGTATGCGTTAATTAAAAAAACATGGCTGACGGCACAGGTGAGATTTCCATTTCAATCTCATTAATTTAGCCTGAAATAACAGTTCTGTATGCATACATAAGGTTAATATATGGGGAGATGTGTTTTTTTAGTATTATGTTATGTTGGGATTCAATGTATGGTTGGGGGTTGTTGATTTTGGGCTGAAGAACATTAAGACAATACAGTATATGCTGCATGCTACTATTTAAAAACCAGTAACTGTGCGCTAATGGTATTCTCTTTGTTATGTTTGCACATGAATATGCGCTGTTGGTAGCTAACTGTTAACCATGCTGAATATACTGTATATCTGTGAAATTTTAAAGTGTTTGATGGCACCCTGTATTTTCTGTCTTTGATGCAGAATCCTCTGGAGGAGAGGTGGAAGCTCGCGCAGGTACACGTGTTTATTGTGGGACAAAACAAACATAATCAAAGAAGCAACATAAGCACAAAAGTCATCTTAGAATGAGAAAATATTATGAGATATCTGAATATCAATATATCATTGATCAATATTGATCAATATCAAAATAATACATTAATACAAGTGACTCATCACATTATATGGTTAAAAAAACACCAATGGTCAACAGTGGAAAATACAAACTTTCCAAATGTCACAGAGTCAGTAGCGCGATGGTTGGCTATTGGTGGTAGGCAAACACTCTGACATTATGTTCTCAGTCACGGTTCTCCTGTCTGATTTGAGTGCATCTATGCCGGTTCACAGACAAAGTTCTTCCTCCCCACTGAACGCGAGCGATTACAAATGCGTGAAATGCACTCGCTGTGATTGAGCGGTAAAGTTAGTTTTAGGTTCGATATTCGCCGGACATTTTTTCCCCTTGCCCCTGTTCTATGGGTCGGCAGTCTTACAGAAATATCAATAGCAGGATTAGTTTTAATATTGTGTAACTGTTGTATATTGACATTAAATATTAATTCAAAATCACCTACGTGCGTTAATGCTGCATATTTATAGGCTTCCTAATGCTTTGACTCGTTTCCACAGCGCATAATGCCATAAGGGAACGTCTGCCAATTCCACCAACTGTGGTAAATGTAGCCCATAATTCATATTATTTAAAATTACTTTTAACGTTTAAAAACAGATGTTTTCAAATTCCAAAGCTTGTAGAAGGTTCCTATTACTGACCAATACTTACTTAAAGGAACACTCAACTTTTTTTGGAGATAGGCTCATTTTCCAGCTCCCCTAGAGTTAAAAAGTTGAGTTTTACCTTTTTTTAATCCATTCGGCCGATCTCTGGGTCTGGCGGTAGCACTTTTAGCATAGCTTAGCATAGATCATTTAATCTGATTAGACCGTTAGCATCTCTCTCTTTAAAATGACCAAAGAGTTTTGATATTTTTCCCATTTAAACCTTGACTCTTCTGTAGTTAAATCGTACTAAGATCGACGGAAAATGAAAAGTTGCGAGTTTCTAGGCCGATATGACTAGGAACTATACTCTCATTCCTGCGTAATAATCAAAGAACTTTGCTGCCGTACCATGGGTGAAGCAGGCGCAATGATATTATGCAGCGCCTGAAAATAGTCCCCCAGCTAGGTAACTTCCAACGTGACCGGTACGAAGTAGCGTAATATTATGGTTCTGCAACAAAACAGAGGTCATGAAGCCATTTTTCTCATCCACCATCTGTACAATGTTTTTTCTGGGACTGGAAGGCCCAAGGTTGGAGCCATACTACACTGGTGTGGTGGCAAAACAATTTTCTATCACTGAATACGAGACAAACATTTATCAAGTGTTAAAGAAGGTTATTTATTCCCTTGTTCTTTTTCAGACTAAAACTTTAATATCGTTATATTAAACTTTGATCTACTTTCAAACCCACATTAACACCATCAATTTCTGTCACTTTATCACTTTCTTTTACACCTTCTGAGTGGGCATTTACAGTTATGTGCTAATGGCCCTGCTGACCACAATTAAAACACTCTCTGTCATCTGGTGGATTTGTGTCATTCTCAACTACAGCAGCAGACACCTTGCCTATAGTTTGATCATGAGCTTGCAAACAGCTCCAACTTACTTCACACCATTGAAGAAGTGTGTCCCAATCAGGAATGTAAAAAGAGCCACAGAGAAGCAGTTCTCTTTATTCTTTTGACAGTCCACCAGTGGCGGATTCAATCACAATAGCCGAATCATAATCTTCATCATTATCATTGGCCGCACATTCATTTTCATAAGCTGCACGGAAACGCTCAACATATTCTAAGAGGTTTTCACAAAGTTTCTGTTTAACTTCAGTAACACGTGTCCAGGGAAATTATCCCCTATCCCAAATGTCCTTTACTTGCTTTTTGTAAAGCACAGCAGAGGTGTCAAGTAACGAAGTACAAATACTTCGTTACATTACTTAAGTAGAAATTTTGGGTATCTATACTTTACTTGAGTAATTATTTTTCAGCCGACTTTTTACTTCTACTCCTTACATTTTCACGCAATTATCTGTACTTTCTACTCCTTACATTTTAAAAATAGCCTCGTTACTCTCATTTAATTTCTGCTTGTTTTCATTCCCGCTTGTTTTCATTCTGGCTTGTCGTCGTTCAAAAAATGTCCAATTATACAATAGATCTGAGTCCCGCCTCCTGAACACACATCGCTAAACTGATTGGCTTTGTGTTTTCTTTCTAACTTGTGAGAGGCTGTCCGCGCGGCGCGCTGTAGTTACATTTGGTTGTGGGAAGCGGCAAAACTCCTCCGAAGGAAACCTACTGTAGATGCGGTAAGCGAGGGAGAAATGAATCAACAGTTTTGTGCTCAAGAATACGTGGCAAATCGCGTCAAATATTGCTTTGGGGACAGCCGTTTTTACAATATTGCCTACTGTATGACAATCGCAGGATAAGTGGCAAACATAATCGTTAGTGTGTGTGTGTGCGTGCGCGCGTGTGTGTGTGAGAGAGAGGAGAGAGAGAGTGTGTGCGTGTGTGTGAGAGAGCGAGTGTGTGTGAGAGGGAGACTGAGTGTGTGTGTGTGTGTGTGTGTGTGTGTGTGAGAGAGAGAGAGAGAGAGAGAGAGTGTGTGTGTGTGTGTGTGAGAGAGAGAGAGTGTGTGTGAGAGAGAGTGTGTGTGTGTGTGAGAGAGAGAGAGAGAGAGAGAGAGAGAGAGAGAGAGAGAGTGTGTGTGAGAGAGAGAGGAGAGAGTGTGTGTGTGAGAGAGAAGAGAGAGAGTGTGGAGAGAGAGAAGAGAGAGAGTGTGTGTGGCTTGGTTTATTATACATTGTGGGAACCGAATGTCCCCACAAGGATAGTAAAACCTGAGATCACCTCCATTGTGGGGACCAGCCAGCGGTCCCCATGAGGGGAATGGGTTAATAAACATACTAAATTATATATTTTTGAAAATGTAAAAATGCAGAATGTCTCCTGTGATGGGTAGGTTTAGGGATAGGGGCAGTGTAAGGGGATAGAATATACAGTTTGTACAGTATAAAAACCATTACGCCTATGGAATGTCCTCACAAGGATAGAAATGAAAAACTGTGTGTGTGTGTGTGTGTGTGTGTGTGTGTGTGTGTGTGTGAGAGAGAGAGTGCGTGCGTGCGTGTGTGAGAGAGAGGAGAGAGAGAGTGTGTGTGTGGGAGAAGAGAGAGTGTGTGTGTGCGCACAACCATTATAGTGTCAAAATATCCCCACAAAGATGGCAATATCCAAAATCCTTATATGCGGCTGAAACCGGTAGCCTAGTGCCATCACAAGTTTTTCAACATTTACATTTTAATATATTTTAACATTATAGTCATTATGGCCTTAGAATGTTTGAGGAGGTGGGGTGCACTATAGGCCCCTTTGGCGCGGTCTAAGCTTTTGTCCTTAATGGCATTTTTTGCCTTGCATTACTTTTACTTTTATACTTTAAGTAGTTTTGAAACCATGTACTTTTACACTTTTACTTAAGTAAAAAGCTTGAGTTGATACTTCAACTTCTACAGAAGTCATTTTAAACCCTAGTATCTGTACTTCTACTTGAGTAATGAATGTGAATACTTTTGACACCTCTGAAGCACAGGTATTCATAAATAGCTTCATAAATTCCGTCATAAATGTTATTTTCATAAACTAATTTATTCAATTTTAAATATAGTTTTTAATTTATTATTAAAACTATATTTCTTTTCAACTATCAAATGGTTGGTCTGCAGATACAACAAGTATTATCATTATTGTCTCAGTCCCATCTGTACTGTTTTGCATTTCAAACCAAAATATGATATTACTCATATCTCAATCCCCAAGTCGCACAGACAGCATTATTGCTGCTTGCTCTTTCAACCCTTATCATATAAATTTAAGTTCTAAGATAACATCTATGTCATGAATCCATTTACTGGATTAAATAAATATAAAAACTTTACTGTTGGCTTATAATCCACACACACACGTTTAACACAACAGCCCTTGTGTTATTCACTTCCCTCTACAACAGAGTCTTTAACTACTGTCAGCCTAGTGACACTTAAAGCTCCTTCTCTAGGGAAATCATGGTATTGCATTAATCCTTCACTAGCCTCTCAACATTTGAACCCATACACTCTCCTAATCAGACAAAACAACCCATGTAACATATTGATAATTTTACTCTTTTTTTTTTTTTTTTTTACTCTGGGACTTCTCCACGATGGTCAGTACTTTTCTGTGGTTCTTTCAGCGCACCTATATAACTCTAGACGTCTGAGATCCAATTTTCACCTCAATTGGGAAAGGGGAGCTCTTGCTCGGTTTGGTCAGCCAGACCCTCGGGGTCTCCCCCCACTAAATTGTAGTCCTGGACTACCGTGGATTAACTAAACTCACCAGACTAGTATCCCCGTACCAATCTAGACTAGTATTCTAGTCACCACAGAGTTTCCTCGACCATCATGAGTCAATCCCTCTGGTACCTTTTATAATTCAAAATTTGTCTCTTACCAGTTTGAGCTTATGCCACTTCAGTTATTTTTGTGATCCCAGTGTTTTTTTTGTCCTGGACCCTGAAGGTCGGCCCCTCTCTCTCAAGTTTAGGAGGTAGGGCTGGAAATGCTCAGTCCAGGTGGCCAAACACCGTCCGCTCTTTGGTCCAAGAGGCACATCCAAGGAATCCTGCCAACTTACGCCAAATTATGGTGGAAAACAAAATTCTATCACTGAATAAGAGACAAACATTTCCAATTGTCTTTGATGAGGTTCTATTTTCTTAAAAGGCCAGCAGTCACACATAGCGGCTGCAGAGTGTGACAGTGAAGGGAGGGAATCCTTCCTCCTTTATAGTCTTGACTCCAGAATGTTATCTTTTTGGCCAATGATGGTATTTTTAACCATACGTGGAACATTCTTAGACTTGTTCATCATATTGTATCCTTGAGTGGAGGCCCTCCTGTCACGTACCAACACTCTTTACCATTCCAATACAATTCCATATTTGAATAAGGTTTGTGTGTGCTCTATTACTGTCATATGATGGTCACACACACAGCTTAAATATACAATTTCTTCCACAATGTACAATATCAAATATGCATCATTTAAAGGAACACTTCACCCATTTGCATTAGACTTTGTATCTTTAGAAACCCAGTCACATTTTCGAATGGTCATGGTTTATTCCCTTATTTTCCCCTGAGATGGGAGAAATAAGGATTTAAGTGTTCCACTTCCTGCTTTTTATGACGCAAAAAATCGTCATTTTTGCGTCACAAAAAAGCTGGAAGTCAAATTTACTTTGAATAAGGGTAAGACTACAAACACTAGCTCATCATTTATCCAGTAGAAGGCGCTGTTCCGCATGTTTTCAACCCGCCCATAGAGGGATCTCACTCACAGAATGTACATATAGTGTCAGCCATTCTTTATTTGGAAGCTAAGCTAACAGGCTCTTGTTCTGTGGAGAAAGCTGAGTAGTTAGCGGTGACCATCCTCTTTTTCCCGGACATGTCCGGACCGTCGAGATGGTCCAAAATGTCTGGGATTCGGCTTTTTGCTTTCTGCAGTCGCATTCATAGTTTACATGCACATCTTTTGTATTCAATCTAACTGAATTCATTCCGATCGGTGAATCTGAATGTAGTGTTTACATGAACGCTAAACAAGTGATCGTTTGATGTGCGTTTTTAACATTGCTAGGAAAATTCCCGCTCCTCCGTGAGAGATACGAGACCGGTGCGTCTCATCAGTAATCACGCCACCGGGCTCGCATCGTTCTCCGCGGCCGTCAGTCTCGTTCCTGCTCGCCACAGTAAAACATGATGAATGGCGACTGAAGAACGCAAAAGCCGAATCCTGGACATTTTGGGCGACATCAAAATACTGGGCAGACTCACCGGAGACTCACTAGTAGCATAGCCTTGTTGTTTACTGCGATCTACTTACCGGTAGACGTGGCCTCCAAGGGAAGCGAAGCAAGTGCATTCTGGGAGTGTTGTCCTTTCATCCCCATAAGCCAAAAATACATTTTCTGGCTTTTCTCAGTCTAGAAAGGCTCCAAATTCAAAAATAATTTCACATTTCTTCTACATAAATGACCCATTTTAAATACAACATTCATCTTTCCAGAGGTGAAGTGTTCCTTTAATTGCATGCATTTCCAACTTGAGCATAATTGTAACATTATTCTTCCTGAAGTAAATACCAAAAAAACAAACTTTTACTTGTTTAGTGTTGCTAACCTAAAAAAATAACCAAAGGACTCACTATGTTTGGATGTGTCTTAGAGCTTGTCAACAGTGATTCCACAAGCAGTCCAGAGTTCATTCAGGAGCTTCTTCCATCTGCGGAGCGAACGGCTCTCCTCTATCACATGTCTTAACCTGTGTCTGGGAGGCTTCCCAGAGCTGGAGCGTCTGCTCAGAAAACGAGCTCTTGAAACACAACTGCTGTTCGGATCCTCTGAGGCTCTTCTGATGAAGGCATTAATCAATGTTCATTTTCCAACAGCTTAAATACAGACTTTGGTTCATGATACAAACACTGAAATGTCCCTCCTTATCTCTTATTTCTGTCTTTACAGTGTGTAGGAACGAGCGAAAACCTTGTCAGATCACTGCTGCCACAGTCTGAAGGTGGCTGCAGAGAAAAACAAACCACAATTAGCACTCAAATTCTTAGAAAAAAGCCAAAGAATGGATCAGTGCAATCATAATGGATGTTAAAGAAATTGTGAAGAAGTAAGAATATTATATAATCAATACCATAATAAAATACTTAAAACTAGCTGATGATTAAAATAAAATATTTCTAAATATCTGATACTTGATGCACATCCAGGTATGATACACATAACAGTGATGTAGCCTCATCAACCAGTGTACATCATCACTGTCAAGAAAGAGACAGAGCAGAAGCTGCAGCAAACAAACCAGTGAGATGGAGGCACTTCAGAAGATTGCAGATGGTCTGGAAGCAAACCTTGGTAAAATCAATACAGAGATAGAAGACTATGAGAAAAAGATTGAGGAGAAAAATGCAGAGATACAAAAATTTATCAGCAGCATCACCACCACCGAGGAAGAAAAGGCGATGCAGATGCCTGGTGTGACGCCCATAATGGGATCAAGTGTTGCTATATATTTCAATGATGGTGCCATTTGTGGAAAATATTATGAGTTACATTTGCAAAATGGTGACGGCCACTTCACAGGAATCTGTAATCAAAACTCTTCAAAGTGGAATAACTGAGCTCACCGGTGAACAGCGACATCTGAAAGAGCATGAGTGGAGCATCCAGAACCAGCTGATGGACAATCAGCTGAAGCTGGCCAAATTAAAAATTGAAAACGGTGAGACTGTACATGTTTTCTTGTTAATGCTTAAACCTCATGTGGATTATGGTTTTGCTCATTTGTTTTACTTCTGTTACTGACAGGTCAGTTGCCCTGCGTCACATACCTTGATGAAGTTCAGAAGTGTCTGTCTCGAATCCAGCAAATTCTAGTTCAGCTTCAGAAGTTCTGGGAGAAAGTGGGTTCTTTGCTGGACACGCTGAAGGAAAGGAACCTTTGTTGGGAAGATTTGGATTGATGATCTTGATGATTTGAAGGAAGAGTTCCTGGAGTCCATAGATGCAGCTAAAGATGTAAATTATGATGATAATGATGTTTCTAAAGTTCTGCTGTTGTTCAAACCTCTGATGTTGAATATTAATTTGAACAGGGATGGAGAAGGTTTTGGGATCAGCTGCTCGAAAGCCGACAAAATCTTCAGCGTTCAGTCGAAACAAGCCTACATGTTTCTGGAGATCAGTCCTTCATCTCTGTCTGAAGAAGCGTGGCAGAAAGAGTATGAGAGCGTGAAAGAGAAACTACAGAATATAAGACCAAATGCTGTCAATCCTGCAGCCATTACGCTGTGAGATCTACAAAGATGATTAACCAGGAAAATATAAGTGAATGTCTGCAGCAATGCCAAATGTCTTTTCACACTTGAACTAGTTAAACCCTGGGGTCATTCTAAAAACCTGGGTAAATGGAATCCTTGGTTATTTTTCATTAACCTTTCACACTGCTCATAATTTACTCTGGGTTAAACAATAGAGCTTGTGACGTCACAACCCGGAAGACTAATTCTCTGTTGGTTTATACTCGAGATTTTCCATTGAGGTTTTAGCAATACTTGACGTTTTGTTCTACAACGTACACTTTACACACTTACACCTCTCAACTGTCTTATCTAGTTACTTATTAAAACCGTGTGTTCAAAAATCTTAAAAAATTCTGAGTGTTTAGGATGGGTGTGTGTGTAATTTACGCTGTAGAACATAGTATCGTCAAGTTACGTTTACCACAGACTTTATTTTACTCATTAAATCCAATTGGAAAATTTAGAGGGAACCAGGGGGGTTTCCCTTCCCAATTTTTGTCTTCATCGCATGCACTACACTATTAATGTGTGTTTCACAGCCAATTATCGTAATTACAAGATTTCAACTTGTAAAAAGCATTCATATCCTCGTAGAGTTCGTAATTACAGCTTGTACGATGGGAATTTTCGGAGAGCTCCTACTTGTACCACCTGACTGCAGCAGATTCATTTATCCTTGATAGAGTAGACATAGAAATGCATAATTTGAGACGCCTGCAAGAGACGCGAGCGCATCAGAGTAGAGCAGTGGAATATGCATTCTGTGTGAATCCACTTTGTTTTCACACCTCACATGTTTGGCACCGCAAAATGCGGGGGTTAACCGTCAAAAAAGCAATTGCTTCATAAAGAATGGGCTTCATAAACAAGTGCTTCTTCTACATTACAAGTGTGAAAACATTTACTTTACCCAGGGTTAAAAGCAGGTTAAAACGATAATAACTCGGGTTTAAGCGAGGTGTGAAAAGCCCTCTTGTATCTAATAGCATGGGTATTAATCTGGTATTGTGATCTCTATGTTGTCTGCAGCGACCGGCTTCATATGAAATAAAAGCTTTTCATTAGACCATTGATATGACTTGAATCTTCATCTCAAATTACATGAACATCATTTAAAACAGATTGCTAAAGTGCTATTAATTTCTTTAGCCTATGTGTTAAACTTCTGGATGATGATAATAATAGAATGAGCACCACCTAAAGAAGTCAATTGTTTGAGGTCGAGTCTTCTGGATGTCCAGCCTTTAAGCTGGCTATGATTAAACCGCTTTAACCGCAGTTAAAAAAATGCAACTTGATTCTACAAAATTAGTCAATTACAGGCCGATCTCGAATCTACCTTTCCTGTCAAAGATATTAGAAAAGGCAGTATCTTCACAACTATGTTCCTATTTAGAAAGAATAATTATATCTGCGAGGATTTGCAATCAGGATTTAGACAGTACCATAGTACAGAGACAGCTCTCGTTAGAGTCACAAATGATTTGCTCTTATCATCCGATCGTGGTTTGTATCTCTCTATTAGTGTTACTTGATCTTAGTGCTGCATTTGACACCATTGACCACAACATCCTTTTAAATAGACTCGAACATTATGTTGGCATTAGTGGAATTGCACTAGCATGGTTTAAATTCATACTTATCTGACCGTTATGAGTTTGTAGCAGTAAATGAAGAGATGTCTTATCGATCAAAAGTTCAGTATGGTGTACCACAAGGCTCAGTACTAGGACCGCTGCTGTTCACATCTGTATATGCTACCAATAGGAGATATCATTAGGAAGCATGGCATTAGTTTTCACTGTTATTGCCGACGATACTCAGCTGTATATTTCTTCACGCCCTGATGAAACCTACCAATTCACAAAATTAACGGAATGCATAACTGATATAAAAAAACTGGATGACTAGCAATTTCCTACTACTAAATTCAGAAAAACAGAGATTCTAATTATTGGACAAAAAACGTAATCACGTAATAACCTAGAGTACTGTCTAACACACGATGGGTGCTCGGTCAAGTCCTCGTTGTCGGTTAGGAACCTGGGTGTGAGTGTGTGTGTGGGTGTGTGTGCTCTTTGATACCCAATCTTTCATTTGAATGTCATGTGTTCTAGTATCTGTTAAACCGCATTATTCCATCTTAAAAATATATAGTTTGTGTCAAATTTTTTATTATTTAAACATCATCACTGCGTAAGAGACACTCGAGTCAAATTATAAAAAGAGAAGTATTTATTCTTGCAAGAATAGGTTCAGTCTAATACACAGAAGTTGCCTGTGCAGAAGAGTGACACACTTAACACAGACCAGGCATATCTCTTATAGTGTCTTTCCCAAGGCCTTCTCCCCCAGGGGCCCTCCTTCCAGTAAATTTCAGGTCAGATAAATAGGTGTCAGTCTTTGAACCACCCAACTTTGAAGTGTAAATTTGGGATAAATTCCTAATATGGAATTCGTTTTTTTCATCAGAAATTAAATGTATACGGCAGTCGTGAAGTCAGTTTTTGCTACTGACGCTCTCCGACGCAAAATTCAACAACGAGCATATGATGAAATTCGGATTCGCTCTCATCAATAATGTCATCACGATTAATGTCGCCGTATTGATCAAGATAATCTATAACTTCAGAAGAACTCTCTTCAAACCGGCCCATCCACTAAGACGGCATTAGGAATTTTTATCCCAAGGGTTTCAAAAACTTCCATCGCAAAAAACGGACTGGTGAATCTGAATGAACGGTGTCTGTTGTTATAAAAAAAAAGTTAATTACTGTACAAACCAGCTCCTGGCTGGCTCGCCAAGATGTAACGGGTCTTTGGGACCTGCTAGCAAATATTAATGCAATAAATATTAGCTATAAGTTGAATAGGTAGCTAAACCAATATAGGCTAGTTATAATCGCAGAAGTCTAAATTCGGACTACAGGAGCTGGTAGTCAGTAATAACACAGAAACATGAATTTAAATTTAGTACAGGTACCATGTATTGAAAAGTGATTAAACAAAATATTTACAAACAAAAAAATAATGAAAATAGAAAAAGAACCCAAAATATTTACAGACTGCAGTTGAACCGGTTATAGTTAAGTGCACTTGGTGGTTATTGTTCAAATAAGAAATAATAGCAGCAAAATACCACACACACAAAACAAAAAGCAAAAAAAAACTGTCCCAGCGATGTTTGGTTACTTCAAGTACCAACAGCGACAACCCACAAGGGTTTTATGAGAATTTATATTGGTAAGATCCATAGGTTATTTGTTCATCAAGGGGAAGGATGTGCATGTGGGACTGAAGCGCTAGTCTATGGAGAGAGGTGTGTGGGGACAGGCTGCAGACAAACCTTCCTACCAGACCAGTAGGACGGCTGTTCAGTGGATGCTGCGCAGATGGTAGACTCCTAGCCGTAGTAGCTC
>JARPMJ010007530.1:0-42193 GCA_033366665.1 Phoxinus dragarum | reverse complement strand
ATCCCATGATTCTATCAGTCCGTCACTCCAGCTCTGAACGTCGTTTATATCAGGGAACTGCATTGTCATTCACGACCACTTCTGTTGAGAAAAAAAAAATTATATTAATTTAAAAATAGTATGTATGCATTGCATGATACAAATTTATTTTATTTATTTTTCAACATGGTTGTTTATAATGGAGTGTTTGAAAAGAGTCTACACTTTTACAAAATTCACTCCAATACATACAGTAAAATAATTATAAATAAATCCACACTCTAAGAGATGAGCCAGTTTATAAACAAATCATGTGTCAACAGCAGTTCTGAACTAATGTATTGTCACATTGTTCACACACACACACACACACACACACACACACACACACACACACACACACACACACACACACACACACACATGATCTCTCACTATCACATCCAAATAAAACATTATCGTACTCTGGTAGCTTATTTGCATCTAATTTAGAATGAACTGAAATCAATCAAACAACTTTGTTTGTTCACATACTTTTAGCAGATCGTCTTGGCTTCTTCTGCACCGATGTCTGTGGTCCGGAATGGCCGTCTCTCGCAACGTCATCAAACGGAGCTTTTGCTTTTGCACAGGTCTCCGCTGGGGCTTTACGTTTGAGTCTTGTTTTTTGGTTTTGGCACTAAACCAGCCGATCTATCCTTTGTCGTCACAATCCTATCCATAGATTCAGACGCAACCTTGTTCACTAGGTTTGATAAGCCTTCTGGAAATACTCATAAGAAAGTTGTAAACTAAATTCAACAAGGCATTATAACATATAATAGCAGTATAACGATTGATAAAGACGAATTACAATTATACACTTACCGAGGGGCTCGTTGTGTGCACTATCACGTGGAGCCGCATTGTACTAACGCTGTGATGGTTTTCCGTTCCGGCCGGGCTGGTAAAAAATGATAAACAACAAATGAAACGTGTTTACACAAAACGCAAATGGGTCAGTCTCGCTAAGCATACACAACACTTACCGGGGGCAAGGACGTCCGCGCTCTCTCGCAAAGATGCACGCGCTGTATGCCTAACGTTACTAGACAGCTGATGAGTATCTCTGGTACCTCCTGGTTATAAATAAATAAAGCATTATTATAAAACACACACATACACACACACACACACACACAATAAGTAGACTAACATTTAAAACACAAATCATAATTGATTCAGGAAATTGAGCTCATCAACAAGGTCGACGAGGTTCACCCCAGCAGCGTCACCTGAAGCGCGCAGATGTTAAACCTTGAGCAACCCCAATAGAACAATGACTCTCACATAAATAAATAATGTTTCTTAATAATATTACTAAATTATAAAACACACTTACTGTTAAGACAAGCATCCATCTTCTTGCACTCGCGTTTCCAGCAACACAATTTTACCTTGGAATATAGTTTGAGAACGAGGAAAATAAACCGAAGCGCTTGACACGATCTGCACTGCTCTGCTCGATTCAGTAACTGACATTGCGTCCTACACAAATTTATACACGCAGCTTCTGGCGAAGTGTGAACTCGCGCCAAGAAGCCTGCTGACACCTTTCTTTAAGAGTCCCCGGACATCACCTCCGGCCGCGTCACACGTCACGCGGAGCCATAGTTACTAGACACGCAGGCGCCGATACCCATCATAAATCAGAAACAAATTCTGGAGACACAGATGCCCTGTCAATCATTTGTGACAGGGACATGGGGTCATAAATCTATCCAAAAGTGACACATGGTATATGTTATAACTACTCAATACCATGTTCATTTGACTGTGCAGTGAGGAAAAATCCATGTAAAATCCTAAATTCCATGGCACTTTTATTAGTACAGATCATTGTGTCAAAGCATTTTTTGGCAAACTACCTTACACAATACTCTCTATGCAGGATTTGCAGTGTGTTATGGCAGGCAGACGAAAGATTTACTCAGCCAGGGAAGTCATTGAGTACATTTGCTCCGTCGACTTGATTCATAAATCTTTGATTTTGTTCTTTACACTCATTTAGAAACGAGCATTTTCTATTTTTCCAGCGTGTGAACATATCTCCGACACTACTCTCTATAAAAAACAATCGGATTTGCTTTGATATCGCTAGTTATATCCAACTTTCCGAACTTCCGTTACTATCTCTAACGATAGCCCGCTAGCATTGCACGCGTGGCCTCGCCTATCGACCGTCTTATTTACACTCGAATCACTGAAATCGCTCTGTTTGTGTTGGAGTTTGTGTTTGTGCTTGTGCTTCGAATCGCTTGTTTGTGTTTGAAGTTTGTGTCTGTGTTTCGAACCGCTTTGGCTGTGTTGGAGTTTGTGTTTTCGAATCGCTTGTTTGTGTTTGTGTTTCGAATCGCTTAACTGCTAGTTTGTGCTGTGTTTCGAATCGCTTGTTGTGTTGTCGTGTTTCGAATCGCTTAACTGTTAGTTTGTGTTTCGAATCGCTTGTTTGTGTTTGTGTTTCGAATCGCTTAACTGTTAGTTTGTGTTGTGTTTCGAATCGCTTGTTTGTGTTTGTGTTTCAAATCGCTTAACTGTTAGTTTGTGTTGTGTTTCGAATCGCTTTGTTTGTGTTTGTGTTTGTGTTTCGAATCGCTTAACTGTTAGTTTAGGTTGTGTTTCGAATCGCCTTGTTTGTGTTAGAGTTGTGTTTGTGTTCGAATCGCTTTGTTTGTGTTTGGAGCTCCGTCGAAATTGATTCATAAATCCTTGATTTTCTTCTTTACACATTTTTGTGTTTCGAATCACTTTGTTTGTGTTTGGAGATCCGTCGAATCTCCATTTCTCTATTTTTCTCTACTTTTCCAGCGTGTGAACATATCTCCGATACTACTCTCTATAAAAAACAATCGGATTGCTTTGATATCGCTGGTTATATCCAACTTTCCGAACCTCCGTTACTATCTCTAACGTTAGCCCGCTAGCATTTGCACGCGTGGTCTCGCCTATCGACCGTCTTATTTACACTCGAATCACTGGAAGGATACGGGTTCTATCCACGATTTCAGTCCTAAATTAGTAGTGATATTGGTAGCATCACTGCTAATTTATTGTTCATCTGTCATAATGGCGAATACATCGGATGTGTGTCTACCTCTGAGTGCAGGTGAGGACACGTTTGAGCTGCATTCGGTGCGGTTGGAGCTGGAGTCCGTGGAGAAGCAGATCCGTGATCTGCTGGGGAGGCAGGCCGAGCTGCGAGACCGACGATCAGCGCTTGAAGCATCACGCGCCGATGCTCACAAGTCAGTGGTTAGTAACTTTTCGACTCCGGCCTCCTCTACTCCGTGTATTTCTCTGCACAGGACCCGAGCACCCCTGGTTTCGTTTACCCCGACACCGACACAGCACCATGGACCCTGGATGATGCCACAGCGGAAGACACGAGCCAGGACCAGAGCAAGGACCTCTCCGCCCCTCCCGGTCTTCGAGATCTCCACCCGGAACCGCTTCTCCCCTCTTTGCGAGACGGAACGCGACGGCGCTGTGATCATCGGCAGTTCCATGGTCCGGCATGTCCGCGCTACCTCAGGTAAAGGTATGGTGCGCACTCACTGCTTTCCTGGTGCTCGTGTTCTCGATGTCGCTGCGCAGGTCCCCGAGATCCTGAACGGTGACGAACGCGTCGGAGCTGTCGTGCTGCACGCGGGGGTGAACGACATCAGGCTGCGGCAGACGGAGGTTCTGAAGAGGGACTACAGGAGCCTGATCGAGACGGTACGCAGAACATCGCCTGAAGCAAAGATCGTCGTGTCTGGACCGCTTCCCACGTACCGACAAGGACAAGAAAGGTTCAGTAGATTGTTTGCACTAAATGAATGGTTAATGTCATGGTGTAATGAACAGAGACTGCTCTTTGTAAATAATTGGAATCTGTTTTGGGAGCGACCTAGGCTCTACCGTGCTGATGGCCTGCACCCCAGCAGAGTCGGAGCGGCTGTTCTGTCGGACAACATCTCCAAGACGTTACACACCATATGACTAGTAAGTCAAAGTCCAAATCACATTCTTTGCTGTCCCAAATTAATTGATATAAGTACCAGTGTAGAACACTATATAGAAACTGTGTCTATTCCTCGTTTAGTGAGGCCAAACAATAAATCTACTGCAGGATCTAAGAAAAATCTAATTGTGATTAAACCAGAAAATCTCAATATTAGTGAACAAAAACAATTTCTAAAGCTAGGTCTTCTAAACATTAGATCGCTTACACCTAAGGCGGTTATTGTAAATGAAATGGTCACTGATAATAGCTTCGATGTACTCTGCCTTACTGAAACCTGGCTTAAACCAAATGATTATTTCGGTCTTAATGAGTCCACTCCACCAGGATACGGTTATAAGCATGAGCCCCGTCTGATTGGTCGTGGCGGCGGTGTTGCAACAATCTATAGAGATATTCTTAATGTTACTCAGAAAACAGGCCACAGGTTTAATTCGTTTGAAGTACTTGTGCTAAATGTTACGCTCCCAGATGTAAGAAAGAAATCCCTATTATCTCTAGCCTTGGCTACTGTATATAGACCGCCAGGGCCCTACGCTGATTTCCTAAAAGAGTTTGCAGATTTTCTCTCAGATCTATTAGTCAATATCGATAAGGCAATAATTGTTGGAGATTTCAACATACACGTTGATAACACAAATGATGCGTTAGGGACTGCGTTTACAGATTTATTAAACTCCTTTGGGGTCAAGCAAAACGTTAGTGGTCCCACTCATCGTCTTAATCATACTCTAGATTTAATTATATCATATGGAACCGATCCAACCGATATAGATATTATACCGCAAAGTGATGATGTCACTGATCATTACATGGTAACTTGCATTACTACGTACGGCTGAAATGTGTCATGTTGCACCGTGTTATCGACCAGGCAGAACAATCCTTCCAACTACTATAGATAGATTCTTGAATAGCTTACCTGATCTATCTCAGCTTCTCAGTGAACCCAAACTAACAGATGAGCTAGAGGAAATGACTAGCAGTATGAGCAACATTTTCTCTAGTACATTAGAAACTGTTGCACCAATTAGATTAAAAAAGGTTAGGGAGAAAATTAAAGCACCATGGTACAACAGTGCTACGCATGTTATCAAGAGAGAAACTCGTAACTTAGAGCGCAAATGGAAACAAACTAATTTAGAGGTCTTTAGAATCGCGTGGAAAGACAGTATGTCACGTTATAAAAAGGCTCTAAAAGCAGCCAGGGCTGAACATCTCCGCAAACTAATAGAAAATAACCAAAACAATCCAAGGTTTTTATTTAACACTGTGGCTAGATTAACAAATAAAACAGACATCACCTGAACAAAATATTCCGTTACATCTTAATAGTAATGATTTCATGAATTTCTTCGCTGAGAAAATAGAAAGCATCAGAAACACAATTGTAAATGTACAATCTTTGACAGCGTCTTATGATTCAGCCTCAATTATCGCCCCTCAAGAACAACTACAGCGCTTTACAACTATAGGACAGGAAGAGCTAAATAAACTTATCACTGCATCTAAACCAACAACATGTTTATTAGATCCAATACCCAGTAAACTACTGAAAGAAGTGTTACCTGTAGTGGAAGAGCCTCTTCTCAATATTATTAACTCGTCTCTATCTTTAGGACATGTTCCAAAAACATTCAAGCTGGCAGTTATAAAACCTCTTATTAAGAAACCACAATTAGATCCAAATAACCTAGCAAACTACAGACCCATCTCAAATCTTCCATGTCTAAAATACTAGAAAAAGTTGTGTCCGCTCAATTGTGCTCTTTCTTGCAAGAAAACGATATCTATGAAAAATTTCAGTCAGGATTCAGGCCACATCATAGCACAGAAACTGCGCTGGTTAAAATTACAAATGATTTACTTTTAGCTTCTGACCAAGGCTGTATCTCAATACTAGTTTTTACTCGATCTTAGTGCTGCGTTTGACACTATAGATCATAAAATAACTCTTAGATCGACTTCAAAATTACACTGGTGTACAGGGACAGGCATTAAGCTGGTTTAGATCGTACCTATCAGACCGTTACCATTTTGTCCATTTAAATGGGGAAAAATCAAAGATAACGTCAGTAAATTATGGAGTGCCGCAAGGATCTGTGTTAGGCCCTCTGCTATTCTCAATTTATATGCTGCCACTTGGTAATATTATAAGAAAACATGGAATAAGTTTCCACTGTTATGCTGATGACACTCAATTATATATTTCATCACGACCAGATGATAACACTAAATTATCTGAAATGACAGAGTGTGTTAAAGATATAAAATATTGGATGACGTGTAATTTTCTTCTATTAAATTCAGATAAAACGGAGGTATTACTGATTGGTCCAAAAAACTGCCCACAAAACCTCTTACAATACAACCTTAATCTAGATGGACGTCCTGTTACTTTATCCTCTACAGTAAAAGACCTGGGTGTTATACTAGACCGCAACTTGTCTTTTGAAAATCATATTTCAAATGTCACAAGAACAGCCTTTTCCACCTTAGAAACATTGCTAAGCTACGTAATATGCTATCAGTTTCTGATGCAGAAAAGTTAGTTCATGCATTCATGACCTCGAGACTAGATTACTGTAATGCTTTATTAGCTGGTTGTCCTGCATCCTCCGTAAACAAGCTACAGTTAGTCCAAAATGCAGCTGCTAGAGTTCTTACTAGGTCAATGAAAATATGATCATATAACACCAATTTTATCATCTCTACTTACCTATTAAGTTCCGTATCAATTACAAAGTATTGTTACTGACCTATAAAGCCCTAAATGGTTTAGCTCCTGTGTATTTAAGAGATCTTCTATCGCCATATAATCCATCGCGCTCTTTAAGATCGCTAAATTCGAGGCTTCTGGTCGTACCTAGGATAACTAAGTCCACTAAAGGAGGGAGGGCGTTTTCACATCTAGCTCCTAAACTCTGGAATAGCCTTCCTGATACTGTCCGAGGCTCAGACTCGCTCTCCCAGTTTAAAACTAGATTAAAGACGCATCTCTTTAGCCAAGCATTCACATGATGCTTCTCATACCTTTTATACTACAGTTAAATCAGATCAAATGCATTCATATTATGAACAGCAGCTACGCTAATTATTTCCCATCTGCCTTTTTTGTTGTTATCTCGGGACGCCTGTCCCCGAGATAACTCAAATAGAGTTCGTCAGCTCCAGTTATGTATCCAGCCTCTCATGGAGACTTCAGATGCCCCAACGCCTGTGATGAGACGACTCGACGCCTATGAAGAGACGACCCAACGTCGGCGATATGTTATGCCATAAATTTTATGATTAACTAACTGTATTTTGTGTGTATATTTTTGAAATGCATTTTCTGTAAAGCTGCTTTGAAACAATATGTATTGTGAAAAGCGCTATACAAATAAACTTGAATTGAATTGAATTGAATTTGCCTTCCTGATGGTGCTTTATCTGACACAGAATCCATTCCAGACGATACAATTGCTGATCCAGATTTTGAGGAATCTCCTGAAGCATACAAGTCTGACTCCAGCTTTGATGATGATACGCCACTGGCAGCAATACCAAACACTAATCCCAACCACCTTGATGTTGAAATTCATAACATACATGCAGACAGTGACACTGAGGTCCCAGATGACAATGAACCTCAGCCAGGCCCAGCTCCAGTCAACAAAGAGTTTTCTTGGAGGCAGAGAAAACCCCCAGCAGCTGACATAGACTCTTCATTCCGAGGACCTGCATTCTCACCTCCCCCAGACGAAATACCAAGTCCAAAGTGGTATTTTGATCAGTTCATGGACAAATCTGTGTTCGAACATATTTCTCACCAATCTAACTTGTATTCAGTTATGAAGAATAGCCCAGAACTGAAAACAACCCCTTCTGAAATGGAGCAATTCATTGGTTTACACATCTTGATGACCGTGGTACGTATGCCATCGTACCGCATGTACTGGCAGACGGCAACCCGCTACGACCCAATTGCGACAGTCATGGGACGTAAGCGATTTGATAATCTGCGTACATACATCCACATGAACGACAATACCAATGTGAAGCAAAAGGGTGAGCCTGGATACGATCCATTATTCAAGGTGCGTCCAGTTCTTGAGAAAGTCCGTGCCAACTGTTTGAAGGTTGAACCAGAAGAAAACCACTCCATTGATGAGCAGATGATCCCCTTCAAAGGAAAGATTGGAATGAAACAGTATATCAAGAACAAGCCGCATAAATGGGGAATCAAGGTCTTTACTCGTGCAGGTGTCACTGGACTAGTCTATGACTTTGAAGTATACACTGGAAAAGGGACCGTGACCAATGAGCGTGGACTTGGTGTTGCCGGTGAAGTTGTGCTTCGTCTCGTATCAGAAGTTCCAAAAGGACTAAACTACAAGTGCTTCTTCGACAACTGGTTCACTTCCCCTGAACTCATTGTGGAACTGAAGAAAATGGGGATTCTAACAGTTGCTCCCATCAATCGTAACCGTCTCCGTGGATGTACCCTCAAGAGTGACAAGGAACTCTCAAAGGCCGGGCGTGGTGCGTATGAAGTGAAATACGAAAAGACAAGTGGGGATGTCCATCGTGAAGTGGTATGATAACAAGGCAGTGTTGCTGGCATCATCCTTCATTGGCCCTGAACCTGTTGAGAGATGCAGAAGGTGGTTGAAAGAGAAGAAGGAATATGTGGAAGTGGACAGACCCCACATAGTCAAGGTGTACAACCACAACATGGGAGGAGTAGACTTGGCAGACATGTTTGCAGCTCTCTATCGCATTAACATCCGCTCACGTCGTTGGTATCTGCGCATCTTGTACTACTTGATTGACCTATCACTGGCCAATGGTTGGCTCCTCTATCGCCGTCATCTCACCCAGATGCAGGAGAAGAAGTACATGCCACTTCTTGACTTCCGTGTTCAAGTTGCAGATGCCCTCATCAAGGTTGGCAAACAGGCTGACTTGAACAGTAGGAAAAGAGGACGACCGTAATTGGAAGATGATCCAACGTCCCATCAAGCTGCCCCACCTCTACCTCCACTTCAGAGGATCTCTGCACCATCGGTTGATGTCAGATTAGACCGATGCGATCATTTCCCCATCCATGCTGAGAAACGTGGAAGATGCAGACTGTGCAAGACTGGCTACACGCAAATAGGGGCCTGAAGTGCAAAGTTGTTCTGTGCTTTACAAAAGACAAAAACTGTTTCTTGGAGTACCACATGACAAAGTGACTTGGAAACATGCCCTACTCAATGAGGATTTGAGATATTGGATTCCCATTATTTGGATCCCATATTGTTTTTGTTGTTGTTCTGCCACTGAAAAGCACTTTTTTTACATTGTTTGAAAAGTTGCATATAAAAAGTTATTGTTCATATCATATTCAGTCGTCAGTGTCTAATTACCACACTGGGCCAATGTTGCAAATCTGCAACATCCCAGAACGCCTTGCATGTGAAGGTCTCTCTAAAAAAAAAGTCAGGATTCTATTGTACTACCCCATATGATAATTTCCCCCACATATCAGATTGTTCCTGTTACTAAAACTTCATTTGAGCTTGAGAGGGATATACATACATTCATATGTGAAAACCCTCTATTGTTATACAATTACTCAAGTATACCTGAAGATCTTGCACATGTGACCTTGAAATGGCTTTGTTTTTTGTCCACTCTCTGTACCACAGAATGTACACATCTGTGTATAAGGCAACAACCTGCGCATTAAGTGAACTGAAATTAATTACAGTATACCATGTTTTTAACATTCACATAGCAATATGACAAATCTCATGAGACAATTGCATATCTGCAAAGACCATTGAATATTCAGTTACTTACATTCTGAGTTTCTGCTGCAATTTGAGCAAGACGACAGCCTTTAAATAAATGACACTCACTTTAATATACAAAATAATGTGATAAGTACACTATGTACATTGTGAATGTGAGTTAGTTATATTATATGAACCGGTGTGCAGAGTCATGTACTGAGTTCCTAATAAATCATTGTAAAGCAAACATAAGAACATTGTTAACACACTTACATTATCATTTAACCAAGGCATGTTCTTGTTTGGGTCTTCCTCTAAAAGGGAAGAGGGGCAAACACTTCTCAAGTCTGCAGTATACAGTGTTGTATATGCTGAAAATCTGTGGATTGTTTGTATCTCTCTCCTCCAGGCAATGTGCTTATCCTGTAGTTACAAAACAGAACCCATTAATTGCATGTAAATTAAGCAGAAAATACTACAGTTGTAGTTGTAAATTTTTTTTTTTTAAGTTAAACATACAAAAAGCCAGTCTGTACCGTATTTTGTTCACTTATAGGAAACAATGACACAGTGAAACTCTCCATATCTTCCTCGACTTTGTCTGATAAAATTGAAGAAGGTGCACATCTTTTTGGGACATTTTTTGAATGTCCTGCAATAAGTTATTATTGATCCTCTGGTTGTGCAGATGAAAACAGAGCCGCAAGGCGAACATGTAATGAATGTCCTTCAATTGGCAGAGGAAATACCTGCTGGTTGACAGATCTTTGTTTATTTGCTCTGCTGAAGATGAATTAACAATACATGCTAGATCTGGCAAAAGTTTTATGCTCCTCAGTCTCTCTTCAGGCCTTTTCTGTTTTTTCTCATGAAAACGGTCATAGAGGGAGTACCGTTCACTAGTTCCAGTCAGAGGGGTGAGGGCTGGTGAATCTGTCAATTGTCTGGTCTTCATGTATATATGGCCCCATAGAGCTTTGAAGGGTATTCATCCATTCCTTCTGCACTGTAAGTTTTTTTTCCAATGCAGCAGAAATGTTTTCTGCTGTTGGAGCACATAGCCTGCCATAATGTGGTTGGAAAAACCTTTGTTGGGTCCTATTGTTGACATGTCTGGCAACACGTCCAGCTATATCAGAGATGAAGACCGTGGGTGGACATTTGAAACTCAGGAGACCATCTCCATGGTCTTGAACAGATTCCTGCCACCACAGGGGGTGAATGATAGTACACCACACCATGGGTGCACCCAAGATGCAGTACCCTTCCTGTGGGGAAAAAAATATCAATAATGTCAATATTGTTGATAATAATCATTATTAATCAGGGCAAAATGGTTATGATAAATGGAGGTAACATTCGTGCTTTTGTCATCTGTGGGACTTTTAGTATGCTAGTATAATAGGTTTTTTTCCTTTATTAAACTGCTGCATTTACATTTTTTTCTTCCTGCTTCCCTTAATGTCTGTGTTTTTAATTTCCAGATGTATTAAAAAAATGTATTGTCCATTCTGTACCATGCTTGTAATTGTAATCTTACCTCCTGTTTTGTGAAGCTTCACAGACATTTTTGGATATGTATCCTTGTACAAGAAGTTCTTCAAGCCTATTAATGAGGTCAGACTGTGATCCACTTGCTGAAATGCCTAGAGCATTGCATGCCATTTTAAGATCTTCTCTTCGAGGCTAATAATGATGAGGAAAAACATATGGTAAAAAAAAAGTAATTTGGGCAAATGACAAATTGACTCCAAAGTGTTATTTCTGCTGAAAGTGATACATACATTAAACCTAAATAGAATCAGCATCAACCATCATCAAATTGCATTACCCCTTTGATCTCCAATACTTGCTAAATTCTGTCCTCATCAAATTCCTCATCTGTCCTCTTTGTCCACAATCTGTCTTTCTGGGAGAGGCCTTTCAAAATCTCAGTCTTTGGTATGACATCAGATATTCTGGAGTATTGTCCAATCCATGGTGTAAAGGCAGAATATGTCAGGGAGCTAGAAAATGGGTTTTGAGATGACCCTGAGAGAGGGAGGGAGGAAGGGAGGGAGGGAGTGGGTGAGTGAGTGAGTAAGTAGGGAGCAAAGGAAGGACGTATGGGATGGAGGGAAGGAAGGAAGGTTGGTTGTAAATCAAATCTAAAGCAAGTAGGCATAATGTTTAAGAAGTATATTAAACAGCTTACCATCACAAAGTCCTGTTGCAATTATCTCTTTCTCAAGGTTTTCCCATCTAGCTGAAACGTTCACCTGTGTGTCCTGTGAAGTGGTGTTCGTCAGGTCTGGTCGTCTCATGAGATGCACTACACAGAAAGAGTAAGTATTTTAAGAGCAGGACACTGAATTCCTACCTGGTTAGTCAAAGGCCACTTTCCAGTTGGCGTCAGCAATCAAAATAGGAGGATGGTGGCCACAGCGGTAACATAAGTGATTGTAGGTGTAGCTCCTCAAAGCAAAGAAATGGTATAAAACTTTCCTTATTGTGTTGTGTGGAATGTACACTTTACTGTGTTCCCACAATGTACGCAAAAAAACATCCGACCGCAATGTGGTTCTGTTGCAGGTAAAGACAAATTTACATTGTAGTTAAGACAATATGTAAGATAATGTTCAGGTAAATATTAAATCCTGTTGCCTAAAATTCACTGATTTTTGTAGACTTACAGAAAGACCTGTTGTCAAAAGTGAGCACAAAGGGATTGTGAGGAACACTTTGTTATTGAAATTGTGAAATCCAGAATCATATTCTTGGAATCTGACTGGGGTTCCACAAACAGGGCATTTATTGATGTACACTGCAACACCTAAACAAAAAATACATAAATAAATAAAATATATATAATTATATACAACAACAACATGTTTTCACTACAACAAACAAAGCGTGACAAATACCACAGAAAACAAAGCATAAATGGTAGCGTGCTTTGTCTTCAGGATTGCTTCACCGAGGTCAGGCATGGTAGCATGGTCCGGGGCAGTAAGGGCATTGTGTCTCTTTAGGCACAAAGCTTTCAGGTATCGTCATTTCCTTTAAAATTAAGTCTTGTGGAAGATTTTCTGGAATTCTCTTGCACCTAAAAAAGTCATCTGTCATTTGAATCACTGCTGATGCTGTCTCATTTGATGGTTGTGATTCATCATCCCTCTTTAGTTCTTTCTCCTCAAGGTCCTCTATTTCTTCAGGATTTGCATTTGAATGATCTCTCAGTAATAATGGACGCTCCTGGAATACCCACCACATGCATACGTGTCTGTGGACACAACTTAGTCTGTGTTTACTGCCCCCGCATTGACAGTGCCATCTTTCAGACATTGTGTCAAAGGTCACAATAGTTCGCCCAAGCTGACACCAGTTGTCTTTGAGGTTAGTAAATACTGAAAAGTAAATGTAAGTCTGTGACAGGCCATATTCCCCCCAAAAAATAGGGAAGTCACAATCAACTTCCTCTTCACTGGCCTTCAAATGTAAGTCCTTACATTCAGGGCTCTTGACTTTGAGATTAGTCCTTTGTCTAACATTTGCTCCAAAGATGCAGAGTTCGTGGAGGAATGTAGAGTTGTGCAGAGATAGTTCTTCGAAGGTGGTGGCATTCATGCTTCTTCAGATTAGATGTGTTGGAAAAGTCAGCTCCGAATTTATGACATTGGAAACGAGTCTTTTGTGATTCTGTCTGCAAAACTACATGGGGATCTTGTTGCATTTGTGTATTAGCTTGCTCCTCTGAAAGTCTGTCCTCGGAAAAATAATCGTTTTGCTCATGGGTGGGTTCTTGGGCCACTAAAAAAATATGTAAATTCCAAAATGGAACAAGTTTAAAACAAAGCAACTGAACTGATGTTACAGAGAAATTGTCAAACCTGAAGATTTTTCTGTCACTTCATAACCTATGAATACAGGGATTTTATTATTATTATTACTGCCAGTTCTCTGCAATTATGATTGATTCATATTTTTGTATAATGAATACAGCTGCACATTCAAAATGACATAGTAGGTCATAGTAAAAAATAACACAAACCATGGTTTTTCAGATGAGCTTTGAAATCCCCTGCTCTCCCAACAGTATTTGTACACGTTTGGCAATGCCAGTGACTCCGGAAAAGAGGAGGCATGTTGCGGCGCAAACGTTCCCTGGTGCTATTTTGGAGTTTCAAAAAACAATTCCGCCACTGACCAGGAAAAACCAAGTCTAAAGACAGTGGCGCGTTGCGCGTTAGTCATATGCTATTTTAAGGGCGCATGCTTGGCCATTATGTAGTGTGTGAACAACGCGCATACACTTTGATTCTCTAATCTAAACAGACGCAGCAGTTTTCATTTTTGCAAATCATACATTATTACAAGGAAAAATATTAACACACAAGGGAAATCATTGTTGTGTCCATGAAGATGTGAAAAAATAGGCATAAATCTAGCTTACACATTTATTCAAATTATTATATACGTCTTTTACGGCCCTGACGAGAACGTCGGTCTCCTCGGCTGTGAACCGCTCCTGGCGTGCGCTGGCAAATCCACCGTTATAATAGCAATCCGCCATGGAATAAGCGTGTCTGCTCTTAAAGGGAATGTGAGAGAATGCTCTGATTGGTTTATTTAACGTTACGCCTGTTGTGGCAAAAACAATATTTAACAAACACAGCATTCCCAGGCAAAAGCGACGTCAAGATCCAAATTGTATTTAAAAGAAAAAGATATATTTATTCTTGCCAGAATAGTTCCCATTCTAGCCACACAGCCCAGCTGCAGGCGGGGGTGAAACCCCCAACCCCACAGACCAGTTTGCAGGGCAGAGTGAGACCCAGATAGAGTGAGACCCAGATAGGTGCTTTACTTGTAGTTTTATTATTGTTCTCATCAAAGCATTCTCTAAACACCCACCCCAGAGGGCAGGAACTGAGGAACCCCCATGGTTGCCTCAACCCCTCCCCCACATAGCAACATTGTGTCGGCCCAGATCCGGCCCAAATCTGGCACATGTGGAAAGATGATCTGGCCCACATGCAGCCTGGAATGACGGCCCTTGGGTGGCCCACTCCTGTTTGCCAGATCTGGGCCACAAGCAGGCCATAGCAATGCCACATGTCAGCCAAGAGCAAATAAATAAACCAGAACTGGACCTTATCTGAGCCACAAAATGTGTATATTAAATATAAAAGTAATTTCAGCCTTAATAAAGCCTGTTAACAAGCAGAATCACTGAAGGAAAGAAGAGAACAGAAAAAGAGACGAGCAGAAACACAAGAACTAAAACTGACTTAGTCACAGCCTTAGAAGAAATCCACTGAAGATAAAAGACATTAAATCTGTGAAGATCTCAGCAGAGGAGGATTAAACAACTCCACAAACAACATTACCATCTTCACTTATTACTAACCAGACTGACTTTATTTCTGTCAGACGTCTACAGAAGTTTTTATTGTGAATTAACAGAGGTTTAACTCGGTTTCATTTAAAGTCACCATAACAGTGATTAGTGTTTCCATTAGTTGGGCTCTTAACTCTTATTATGTCTTTATGGCTGCTATGACAGTGTGTCAAACACATTTTCAGCAGCAAAGAAAGCTAATGTGAATCAGGTCAGGTGATGAAGGTGATCTCTTGATGGTTTATAATCATCATGAAATAGACTGATTCATTGACGTCTTTTGAATAACAGTTGTGTTGTTCTATTAGTATTTGCACATCACAAACCCTTTGTTACTGCAGCATGAGATCTGGCAATATTACAACAATCAGTTAGAAGATTTTAACAAAGACAATCACAAAAAGCTAGCCTGCAATGACACACACAGACATCAACAAGCAGTGTATGAATCTCATAAATGGTGACAATCAACAATATGTAGATAAACAGATAATTTCAGAACAGCACTGAAAATCTACTAAGTCACAACAAAAACAACAGCAAAAAAAATAAAAGCAAATATTTATAATTAAACAAAATAATAGGACAATTCAGCTGCATAATTTATTCATGTTGCAATGCATGCTGGGAGTTTTGTCCAATGCTGGAACCCAGCATGCATTGCAGCAAGGTACTTTTGATTGTCACCATTGTTGAGATTCATACGCTAATTATTGATGTCTGCGTGTGTTGTGATTGATCAGATTTTTGTCCTCATGTTTGTTAAGATCTTCTAACTGATTGTTGTAATATTGCCAGATATCATGCGGCAGAAACACAGGGTTTGAGATATGAATATATTAATGGTACAACACAATTGTTAGAGTCAAATGACATTAGTGAATCAGTCTATTTCATGATTAATATATAACCATCAACAGATCACCATCATCATCTAATCTCGTTTCACTTTAGCTTTCTTTGCTGCTGCAAATGTGTTTGACAAACACACTGTCACAACAGCCAAAATGGACAAGAGATGTATTAAGAGTTAAGAGCCCAACTAATGGAAACACTAATCACCGTTACGGTACCTTCAAATTAAACAGAGTTAAACCTCTGTTAATTCTCAATAAAACTTTTGTAGACGTCTGACAGAAATAAAGTCAGTCTGGTTAGTAATAAGTAAAGCTGGTAATGCTGTTTGTGGAGTTTTTTAATCCTCCTCTGCTGAGATCTTCACAGATTTAATGTCTTCTTTTCTCTTCAGTGGATTTCTTCTAAGGCTGTGACTGAAGTCAGTTTAGTTCTTGTGTTTCTGCTTGTCTTTTTTTTCTGTTCTCTTCTTTCCTTCAGTGATTCTACTTGTTAACAGGCTTTATTAAGGCTGAAATGACTTCATATTTAATATACACTGGTTTTGTGGCTCAGATAAGCTCCAGTTCTGGTTTATTTATTTGCTCTTGGCTGACATGTGGCATTGCTATGGCCTGCTCACTGTAAAAAATAAAACATAGATTTTATTTATATTTAATTAATAAAAATGAGGCAACAGATTACAAGCAATATTATTAATTAAATTTAACAAATTAGAATTTAGTAATAATTAATCAAATTAATTCATTAAATGTTAACCATTTAAAATGAGTAAAATTTACAAAATATATGTTATTGCCAACATTGAAGACACCTGATGTTAACAAGCAGAATCACTGAAGGAGAAAACCATAATTAAAGTCACCATTATGGAGATCAGTGTGTGTTTTAGTTGGGCTCTTCATCCTTAAATTATTAACTTTAAGTTTTTGTTTGGCTGCTGTACGTGAGTTATAACAGCCAGATGAACAAACGGTGATCTGATGGTGTTGGTTGTGTTTTAACATAATCATTATTTCACAATCATTTGACCTGAATCACTGAACTCAAATTGAGTCCAATTTGTGACTTAAGTTAACTTTATTAACTATAGAAGTACTGGCCTTGTACACCATAATATTTTTAACTTTTACAATGTAATCCAAATAATTTCTAAAAAGTTTCTCTTGTACAAAAAAAAAAAAAAAACAGACATCATGAATCAGCCTGTGAATCTCAACAATGGTGACATTTATAAAGCATGTTTACAGTGCATTCTGGGTTGCACCAATCACAACTCATTCATGGCTCCCATCATGTATTGCTGCATGAATAAATAATGAGCTTATGATCAGAGGTTGTCACCATTGCTGATATTCATACGCTAAATCTTGATGTCTGTGTGCGGCAAAAAATACAAAAACACATATATGTTTTATTATTAATGATTTGATCATTTGGATTTCATTGAAAAGGCTAATAATATTATGGAGCTAGAATTAATAAAATACATTTAACTCATAAATTGAACTCTACATGAGATCAGTGATTCAAGTCAAATAATTGTAAAATTATGAAACACAACCAACACCATCAGATCAACGTTTCTATTTGTTCATCTGGCTGATATAACTCATGTACAGCAGCCAAACAAAACTTAAAGTTATTAATTTAAGGGTGAAGAGCCCAACTAAAACACACACTGATCTCCATGGTGACTTTAATTATGGTTTTCTCCTTTAGTGATTCTGCTTGTTAACATCAGGTGTCTTCAATGTTGGCAATAACATATATTTTGTAAATTTTACTAATTTGAAATGGTTAACATTTAAGGAATTAATTTGATTAATTATTACTCAATTCTAATTTGTTAAATTTAATTAATAATATTGCTTGTAATCTGTTGCCTAATTTTTATTAATTAAATATAAATAAAATCTATGGCAAACAGGAGTGGGCCACCCAAGGGCCGTCATTCCACGCTGCATGTGGGCCAGATCATCTTTCCACGTGTGCTAGATTTGGGCCGGATCTGGGCCGACACAATGTTGCTATGTGGGCCCTAGCCTGGGGTCTCCTCACCTCTGTCTCAGTGTCACACACAGCTGTATCAACGTTACAACATAAAGCTCAAAATACAGAACACATGGCATTCATTTGTTATCATTAAAGGAGAACTCCGGTCAATTTTAACATTGAGCTCAATTTTTAGTAAATTTGGAGTGCTGTCAATACAGAGAACAACGACAAAAATCGGTGTTGCATACACTGTTTTGTCCTATTTTTAAAATTTGCACCCTATTGACTTCAATGGGGCAAGTTTTAAACCTGCTTTTATCCTCTTAACATATTTGATGTGTCATACAAGTGCCCAGCCATGTTTAGTGATTCCTTAAGAGTGAACACGAGTGAATCTGACTGCAGTAGATGTGAAAGATATGAATAAAAATGATGTTATATCAGCCAGCGCAAATACCTGTATTTAGTTCCTGTTTTCGGTAGAAGTCCAAAGTAGTCGATTGTCGAGTTCACGCGCGTGATCATAGCAACTAAACCTATGCGCGTGAACTCGACAATCGACTACTTTGGACTTCTACCGAAAACAGGAACTAAATACAGGTATTTGCGCTGGCTGATATAACATCATTTTTATTCATATCTTTCACATCTACTGCAGTCAGATTCACTCGTGTTCACTCTTAAGGAATCACTCAACATGGCTGGGCACTTGTAATGACACATCAAGGATGATAAGACTAAGAACTGGTTAAGTTTAAAACTTGCCCCATTCAAGTCAATAGGGTGTAAATTTTAAAAAGAGGATAACACGGTGTAGGCAACACCGATTTTTGTCGTTGTTCTCTGTATTGACAGCACTCCAAATTTACTAAAAATTGAGCTCAATGTTAAAATTGACCGGAGTTCTCCTTTAAGAAAACAAAATAAGAAATAAAATATTAAAATTGCCACTACAATTCTCCCTGTTTTTCATTCTCTGATAACTAAATAAACGCAACAATTTTAAGTCATTTCATCACATTTATTCCTTTCATTTAAATTTTCCGTATAACTGATCACTTGAATCTGGTTGAAGAAGCAAGCAAGTAAATATTTTAACTGAAGCAGGGCTAAATGGATAAGCACTGTCACCGCATTCCCGATAAAATCGGACCCGCATTCACTCCAGTATAAACAAGAAATTGTATAGATTGTCATAGTATGAAAACCATATCAATTCAACACCCCTGGTTGATTTGAATAAACATACAAAAGAATAAAAATTATAACACAACCCCTCATTTCAAATCCTGTTCTGCTTTCAACCCTTCCTCAGAATTTTATCGTCCTCAGAAAGAAAAAGAAAACAAAACAAAGAAAAAAAAACAAAAAAAAACATACCTTAACTCAATTAATAAATTTCACTGTAACTTCTGCTACTCGAATCGTCTGCATAATTTTGTTCATCCTTCTAACCAATGTAGTTGTTCAAAATTAACTCTAATATTTCCATTACGGCACAATCTTTTTGCTTTTCTACATTTGCACCTATCAAATCAATACTTAGTTTGATTAAATCAAATAAAATCATCACAAAAACAGATTCTTCTGTTAAACCATTAGTTGGTCGAATCATCTTTCTCCAGGTGTGTTGGACGTTCCATCTTCACCATTTTTGACGTTTTGCTCGCCATTGCAATGGTCTTTTCCCTCCTAGGTAAGGGAGGCTGTTACTAGCACAAGCCTTTGATCCCTCACTTTATTCTTCGTGTTGGCATGTGTGGTTGCTGATATTGGTTGGTGTAGTTTAAGGTAAGATGCTTTGACGCAGGTGTCACAATCTCCAACCTTGTTTGAGGACTGAACCATTTCCTGGCTGCTTTCACCTGTGAATGGAGGCCTTAAAGTGTTTTTGTTAGTGACTGCTTGTGTAGTCGGTCGTCCCTCTTGATTCGACCTGTGGAATCATCAACCTGAAACATTATCACCAGATAATTCAACCCACTTTGCTCATGTCAACAAAACAACATTTATACATCTGGAACAGAATCAGTTCTGTTTGATGCAATCCATCCTGACATCCTGCAAACGAAAAATGTTTAAGTTATGCGCTGCGCATGTGTGGCACCTTTCTTTCTGCCACAAAAATAACCCAGGCCAGGATATTTTGTCAAATTCATCCATAGCCATTATTTTACTGGCACGGTCTGCCCTGTATCAAAAGTCTGCATCCTCTGTAAAGAAAAAACAAATGTCAAATAGTTTATTTTTTTTTGTGTGTGTGTGTGCTGCCGCATCTGCCCCGGCGTTTCCTGTTGAAAATATTTCTTGTTATTAGCACACTTTACAGACAACACTTTTGTTAGGGAGAAGGATGACTTCTTGCAGTGTTTTACTCAATTAAACCCAGTGTTCTCTTTATTTATTTATTGTTCCACCTGTGCGATCTTTCAGCAAATCCCAAACCATCCCCCATTTTTATGCACCATTTTACTTGTGCATCAATTTAACATAATTGTGTTTGGATTCACTAAACTAAAAACTGTCCTGCAGACATTTTTCACTGCCTCTTAAACAAAATGTTACATTCTTCACTCTAAGCCACAATCTCATCTTCTTATCAAAGTACTTGAAATGCAAACGGCCCTCACTCTCACTGCGTATCCTGCTTTTCAGGTCTGTTGTTTGTCTCTAAACTCAATCTCAATTCTCAGTCATCTACAAACATTTCGTAAAGTCATCTATTGTTTCTATCAGGTCAGGTCTTTCTTTACAGACTTTCTTTTGTCAGTCGAACAACATTCTCGCCCTTTGTTCACACAAATGTTAAAGGCTCTCTCGATAATTTGATATTGATCTAGCCAATTTTTTACTGTATTGTTGCCGTCAAATCTATAACTTATTTTATTTCAATCCATGATGGATGCCGATCTACAACTCAATTCCAACTTCCATCAGAACTTAAACTGATCTAGAAATTCATTCAAATCTACTGTATATCATAAATGACAAAAGTAAATATTACCAGACAGAGCTTGATGACCAAATTGATTCAGAATTATCAACTTCACTTAAACTTATCATTCGCCTTCACCCATCTGTAATGATAAAGCATTAATGACACATCTATGCACACTATTCAGACTGAAAACAGCTTCCACTACCTAATACCTAAACTCACACTTATCATGACATAAACTGCAGTCATCATCAAACACACACATACACACATCGGACTATGAATTGCTCATATTTCGTATTCATATCTTTTCTCTAAAAAGATTTACATTTAAATCAGATTTTAAAACCATTCTGTGCCTTTCTAAAGACAATGGTCTTTTCTTTACAAGTTAACCACACTAAAGAGTTCAAAGGCTCTTTCTGACCATTTGTTTTACTGTTTGAGTTTCATACTGTTCGGTCACTATCAGCTTCCGAATGCACCCCCCATTCACTAATGCAAACAGAGCTACTAATGCAATCTCAGTTGCAAATTGAATTACAATAGCCAAATCATAGGACATTAATCTATTTTTCTAACCCATATTAACACAGAATTTTTCTTCAAATTTGTATCATTTTGGCACTTTCTTTGTTTGGAGCCAATCTATGTTTATTGTTTCTTTCCAATCAGAATCAAACTTTTACAAAAGCATCATTTGCAAATCTCTTTAAAGTGAGAGCTTGAGCTGTTTACAGCATTTGCTCTCTTCTGTCTCAATTTCATTAACACTGGTTTAAAAGCTTATTCCTCAGTCCCACTTATCTCTACTGTTTCACAAAAATCACAATATCATTCATATCTCAGTCCCTAAATTACACAGACAGATATCATAGCCGCTTGCACATTCAACTCTTGTTATAAAAATATGGCAATCTATTCTTCAATACCATTGTTTTCATAACATTAATACAATATAGCACATTAATACAATAAAGCACATTCACATCATAATTAACACTGACATAGAATTTTCCCATACTGCTTAATGAAACGTTCCTTATCTTTATATCATGTTAATCCCTGTTAATCATACTCAATGCCTTATTTTTATCTAAAAACTCACTTTTCAGACCATTTCAACTCAATTTGACTTTCTTTTTGCTCTGCTTCATCTAACCAGTTCAAGCTACATTGTTTGCTTTCAATCCACACACATCTCAGTTCCGCTTATCTGATTTACAGAAACCAGAATATCATATTACTCATATCTCAATCCAACAATTCACTGTTTTGTCATTTCCATCAGGAAAAACATTCTATCTTTTGCTACATTCCAGTTCCTTCTCTTTCATCTTCAATTCTGCTGAAACCCTCATCCATGCATTCATCACATCAAGACTTGATTACTGCAATAGCCTGTTATATGCGGCACTGTAAAAAAATTGCTGTAAAAAAACGGCCAAATTTTACAGTAACATACTGTTTTTCATTAAAACAGTAATATACCGTAAAAAAATGCATTCTGGGTGATATTTGTCATTTTCGAGACACTAGCCTACAGGAATATACTGTGAATTAACAGCGCTCAAAGTCGACACTCAGAGGCTGTGTTCAAAATCACACCCTATACCCTCATTCACTATTGCCTAGTTCACTAATACAGTCCACTTGACAGAGTGAATAATTTCATAGTTAATTCAGTTAATTTTCGAAGTTAATTGAGATACTGAGGAACACCTGCTGTTAACAATCAGAATCATTGAAGGAAAGAGGAACAAGAGGAACAGAAAAAAGATGAAATCAAGATAAAATAAATTAAATCTTAGCAAAAGATCTTAGCAGAGGAGGAACAACTCCACAAAAAGCATTACCAGATTCACTTATTACTAACCTGACTTTATGTACGTCTACAGAAGGACTTATTGAAAGGTGGCAGAGGTTTAGATGTCATTTTATTTTCATTTGATGTTACCATGATGGTGATTAGTGTTTGCTTTAGTTGGGACTCTTGACCTTTGAACAATAGTTTTTCTTTGGCTGCGGTAGCTGTGTCTTTAAAATACATTTGCTATGGCAAAAAAGCTGAAAAAATAACAGGATCAGATGATTATGGCTGTTAGTTAATGGTCTCAAACATCACATAGTGGTCCAATTCACTGATCTCATTTGTTGTCTAATGTTATTATTAATGGTTTTATATTTTTGATTTTGGTGATACTGTAATTTTACAGAATTATATTTTTCAGATATTTGCCATTCAGAAAATATGACTGATTTTTAAAAAAAAAATCAAATTTTGAATTCCAGATCAGCCAGACACACACACAGACATCAATAATCGGAGTATGAATCTCAACAATGGTGCCAATCATACGTTTTATGCTGCAATGCATGTTGGGGTACCAGCATAGTACAAAAAAATCTGCCATGACTCCCAGCATGCATTGCAGCATGAATAAATTATCCATTTGAATTGTCTGGTTATTTTCTTAAATTTGTACTTTTTGCTTTTATTTTTGCTGTTGATTTTGTGTTGACTTTTAGAAGCGTATGATGTTCAGATTTTATGTTTTTCTTTTTTGTTGATTGTCACCATTGTTGAGATTCATTGGCTGATTCTTGATGTCTGTGTGTGTCTAACTAAAACCATAGTTCAACATTTTTTAATGAATGATGAGTTTAAAAATCCTTCACAACCGATTTTGTAGCAGTGCTTGGTCTTTTGCGTTAGTTTCACAGTGTAGTAATGCTAAATGAAGTTGTATTGATAAAGACATTTTTGATAAGTGATTAGAAACTAATTGAGATCAGTGAGACAAACATTAATGTGATGACATAATATTCAAAACATGACCAGCAACACTTGACATCGTTTTTGTTGGCTTTGCTTCTGCCACAGCAAATGTGTCTTATAAATACACAGTTAAAGCAGCCAAATAAAAACTAATGTTAAAGTCAAGGGTCAGGAGCCCAACTAAAGCAAACACTGATCCCCATAATGGTAATGTCAAATTAAACAAAACAACATCTAAACCTCTGTTAATTCTCAATAGGAATTTCAGTAGACGTATGAAAAAATGAATTACGTCAATCTGGTTAATAATAAGCAAAGCTGGTAATGCTATTTTTTAGAGTTGTTTAATCGTTCTCTGCTGAGATCTTTAGAGATTTCATGTCTTCTGTGGCTGAAGTAAGTTGTAGTTCTTGTGTTTCAATTTTGTATCTTCTTGTTGTTCCTTTGTCAATGTCTTTGTCAGGTGTTCATCACTAATGCTCAATAATCAGTTAATTAATCACTGAATTATATAATTAACTTCAACACTGCTTCAGTGTTACTCTCAACACCCTGTAGTGTGGACATACAAGTGCTCATTTAAAACTGAAGATTTTGCAGTGGGGTTTAAAGGGTTAAATGTGTCAATAAAAAAAAAAACAGAGTGAAGTGTAATTTAACGCTAATCAACTGTAAACTAATTTACGGCATAAAACTGTTGAAAAACAGCATTTTACTGGCAACCCAGCTGCCAGTAGATTACCGTAAAATCAAGGAAAACAGGCAATATTCTGTAAAATTTAACAGTCAGATTTACTATACAAAATAAGTTAATTTCACTGAAATATTAGTAAAAGTTCATAGAAAAAAGTTATGCGAAGTCAATAACTGATAAAGAGAATAAATATTAAACTGAAGTGTTTTATGTGTTTTGCACAAGATGATACAGGAGAGATCTTTTAGTTTAATTAATGAGTTTTGTGGGTCACCATTGTGCTGGAGAGTAGAGCCTGTGCTTCAGTCAAAGATGAGCAGAGTAACACTGATGTTATGCTGCCCGTTGCTTTATTTAAACACAGTAACTGTAGTTGCTGATGCAGTGACAATCTCGTTGCTAAATATTTTAGCACATACATGTGTGCTACTGTTCGCTAAATGCGAATTGCAAAGATTCCAGTTAATGTCATGTTTTTAATTCATTCACGATTACACATTGGATGTTTGGAGTATTATACTAAGAGATATTCATTTTCAGTGGACTCAAAGTAAGTTCACAGTACTATCAGTATAAATACTCGTTTTAAACTTGAACTGTTTGAAGCAATCGGTTTCCCAAATGATATGAGTTACCTTCCATTGTATTTTTACAGTAACATGCTGTAAAAAAGGAGAGCTGTATAATAACGGTAGAGGGCTGTAAATTAACAGTACTTTGCTGGCAACCACAGCTGGCAGTAGATTACTGTTATTTTACAGCGCAATTTTTTACAGTGTGGTCTCCCTTCCTCTGTTTTACAAAAACTCCAATACGTTCAAAATTCAGCTGCTCGCCTCCTCACTCACACCCGTTTAAGACACCACATCACCCCTGTCCTTCAACAACTTCACTGGCTCCCCGTACAACAACGCATTCACTACAAAGTTCTGCTCATCACCTTCAAAGCCCTCAATAACTTGGCACCTCCATACCTCACAGACCTCTTACAACACCATCGACCCTCCCGACGCCTCCGCTCTGCTGACTTGAACTTTCTCAAACCTATCACTAAATCAACACACCGAACTTTGGGGGGACTGAGCATTCGCCATCGCTGCCCCTACCCTCTGGAACTCACTTCCCATCCATATCAGAAATTTGGACTCACTGACCACCTACAAAAAACTGCTCAAGACCCATTTGTTTCAGCCAGCCTAAAACACATAAAAACTATACTCTCCCATCTTTATTTATCCTTATTTATTTATTTTATTTTTTTTCTGTTGCTTGATTATTTGTAAAGCGTCTTTGAGTTTCCCTGTAAAGCGCTATAAAAAACGTATGTATTATTATTATTATTATTATTCAATTCAACAATTCTTCTTTTATTCTACCTGCTTCTTCAGTTCAACAATTCTGTCTGTTCACAGTTTTACACACACGCTGAACACGATCACAAAAACCCTTTTGTTACAATTATCCGTTTCCCCAATTTCTTGCATGCATTTCTGGCCATAATTCTTTTTTTATTTTACAAAACAAAACAACCGGTGTATAAAAATTATTTAGCTTACTCTTATGTGACCCCATATTAGCTGATCCTATCTCTCCCTGGATTTTCCTTCGGCGCGCGTCTAATAATTTGTCAAACGTCTTCAACAAATCCGATTTTGTCACCTCAAATTGGCAAGGGTAGCAAATATGCTCTGTTGGCTCTTCCGTCCACGGTATGGCTCTTCCGTCCATGCTTACAAGCTAGTTTTCGGCATAAAATTGACTTGACTTCCTCAGGTTACAATTTCCCCCCTCGAAAACCTTCTGTGCCCGCACCAAAGAGATAGTTCCAGCCAGTATCGTTCACCCACGGTCATATCTAAAGTTACCCCCCACAAAACAAAAATGATTTGATTGTCTTTTTTTTACCTGAGATGCACTGCCACGGTTCTTTTTCCTTAATTCCAGTGGAGTTACCTCTGGCCCTGATCGCAGTTTGGCTCTTCTCTCTCAATTCGGCGAGGTAAGACTAAAGCCTGGTGCTTTAGGATGATCAGTCTTCCATCTGCTTTTCAGGGCCAGCGGTCACTTCCAAGGAATCCTCACTTCTGACACCAATTGTTGTGGCAAAAACAATATTTAACAAACACAGCATTCCCAGGCAAAAGCGACGTCAAGATCCAAATTGTATTTAAAAGAAAAATATATATTTATTCTTGCAAGAATAGTTCCCATTCTGCACACAGCCCAGCTGCAGGCGGGGGTGAAACCCCCAACCCCACAGACCAGTTTGCAGGGCAGAGTGAGACCCAGATAGGTGCTTTACTGGTAGTTTTATTATTGTTCTCATCAAAGCATTCTCTAAACACCCACCCCCAGAGGGCAGGAACTGAGGAACCCCCATGGTTGCCTCAACCCCTCCCTAGCCTGGGGTCTCCTCACCTCTGTCTCAGTGTCACACACACAGCTGTATCAACGTTACAACATAAAGCTCAAAATACAGAACACATGGCATTCATTTGTTATCATTAAGAAAACAAAATAAGAAATAAAAGATTAAAATTGCTACTACACGCCCAAACCACACCTAATGAAGCTACTTCAGACCAACCCATTTTAGATTTGCGTCGGGCGCTGTTGCTATTATACCGGCGGGATAAAGGACTCTTGTGCCGGCGCAAATCTAAAATGGGGATCCGCCCACAAAATTACTTGCGTTTCGCGTTTGATACTTGCGTTTTAGATCGTTAAAATAGGGCCCTTAGTGTCTTCACTGAGACTTTATAGTGCATCCTCTGAGGCAAACACAAATTGCCTCTCTGAAAAAGAAATACATATTTGAAACAGCTTTAGAATTTAGTATACAGCTACATGATATATAAAAAACTTTATTTGATCAATTTAAAGTGTAAATAAAGTGCTTATTACAGTACAGAACATTTATTTTTAAACATAGTGTCCAGGGGTGTCATGCAAAGTAAATGTATTTATGATAATGTTGCAATACATCTGTGTGACTGACCCCAATTGCACCATTTACCTTATATTTTTACCTTTTTTTTAGATTGGTGTTTGCTTTCATTGAGAAACCTTTGGTGCCAGTACAGGCACAAAAAATAATCAATTTTAACTGCCACCATCATTGTATAATGTTATGTTATGTTTTGTCTTAATGTTAATATGTAAACATTACATTGTGCAGATGTTTTAAAGCACCTAACCCGATCCTTACACACTTTTGCCCTATATTTTAGTGAAACCGCAGAGCTCAGGTCATAGGGCAAAAAATTGGGTTGCATCAGTCAGGAGAAAAAAATATGTAAATGTACTTTACTTGCCTGACATGATTGGGGGATTTTCAGGTGTAAATTCAGAGAACAAAATTTACATTAAACAAAAGTAATTACGAAACCAAAAAATACATTCCATACTTCTAACAATCTAAAACAAACGACATCAATAATATGAATACATAATATGAAGTCATAATAATTGTTATCTCTTATAATCAAGTAGTCTGTAAAGTTCTGGAAGTATGCGTGTGATACATTATTTTTGCAGTGGCAACATGCTACAATATAGCCGAAACTTACCTCCCACTTCGTAAGATCCCATTTTAATTGGCCTGGGTATTTATTCGAAACTGTCAGATTCCTATAAAGTTTACAATAGTTTACATAACATACGTCAATTATATGCTAAGTTATTTTTATCCCGCTTACTGAAGTGGCAACATGCCATACACCTCACAATACTTACGTCATAAGATCCCACCGTTTAGTAGGGTCGGGTAGGTAGGCGACTCAAACAGTCAGATCCCGGCACACACGTGACGTTACAAACAATTTTATATAAATATGTAGTTCAATTAATCAAAAATATATGTAGTTCACAATATAGTTAGTGAATATAATTAGCCTATATAATTAGTGAAATTGTTTAAACATTAGGGCACAATAGAGAAAGATTCACTCACTGTTAGGCCTTTTCTGTAAATAGATGGATTAAGCGTCCAGCAAAGCGTCAGTAAGCAACAAGTATGATCACGGCCATTTGACTGGTTTAATTGTGCTAAAATTCTCTAAACCTCTAAACTCATACCTAAAGAATAGATGCATGAGGTTACATTCATGAAAAAAAAAAATGTATTTCCTTACAGCGAGAGTGAGAGGCAAAGCGTTATACTCGATTGAGCGCCTAGCAAAGCCTCTGTAAGCAACCAGTCTGATCACGGCCATTTGACTGGTTTAATTTGGCTAAAATTCTCTAAAACGCCAATTATGCAAAAGAACATCATATCAACATGATAAATGAGCTATAGAGAGGGAGTAACACAAAACACAAAAACTTCCAAAAATCAATGGTTTCTGAAACGTGCCAAAGGCAGATTGCCAGACAATTAGCCAGCCACTGACAGGTCACGACACGTGATATGCCAGAATCAGATTGGCAGCTGCCAGCCAGCCAGTGACAGGTCACGTGACATGCCAGAATCAGACTGCCAGCCGCCAGTCAGCCCACTGTTCAACTCAATGTTAATGTTTCATACGGATAACCTGATCAGATAACATTTATTAAATATTTAGACATTTAAAGGCTTTAGACATAGCCGATTTCTTATCGTGACTGAGAGGAGGAAAGTGGGTTTCAGTTCATTTTTGTGACGCGCAGTTCCCGGAGACAGAGACGACAGATAAACTTTTGTCGTCAGCCTAATATGAATACAAGTTTACAGTTTTGAACGATGTAGGCTACTGTACTTTTATCTGTATGACTAAAAAAAATACGGAGTAGCCTATTAGGGCCTAAGTTATTTTAGCTGTTATGAGAAAAATAAATCCAAATGAACGCGCCGCCGCGTTTGACGAACACTAATTCAACATGCCAGAATAAAAACCCGACTTTAGAACAATGGATAGCGCCACTCGGCGTGGTGTGCCATAATAGTTAATTATAAACTTCAATATTTAATAAAAAAAAAAAATCAAAACACTCTGAGACATTTTGAAAAGCCATGCATGCATTATACGGCCACTGGAACCATGTACGTCACTGAAACTGGTTCTGATTTTATTGTTTGTCGTTTAAACGTGCCTGTTGCATATCTTCATTTTATATATTTTAAATGGTCTATTGGTGAAGTAATTTATAGCATTGATTACTGTGGAGGGAGGGGGGATTAAAATAATTCAGCAGAAGCAGGGATGTTTAGACCAGAAGGAAATCCCCGTCCCCCTGGCAAATCGCACCTTGCTTAAAACCATGTTTTTAAGAACTCTTTAGCCTATATAGGATAAACATATAAAAAAATGTTTGCTTGTTTGTTTGTCTGCATTAATAATAGGCTATTGGTGATACAACGCAACCCTGAGGAACTCCTGTGTTACAGTATTTGATCTCTGATAGCGTCCTATTGACCTTCACTTGCTGTGCCCTGTTAGTTAAAAAAGAATAAAACCATTTAATTAGGATAGTATTAACATTCATGTTTTTAAGCTTCTCTAAAAGTACATGAGTTTGCACTGTATTAAAAGCTGAACTAAAATCGACAAACAAGACTCTAGCATAAGCTTTTATGTTTTCAAGGTGTTTAGAAATAAGGTGCGAGATGCAAAGGATTGCGTCATCCGTGCTGCGTTCTTGCTTATAGGCGAACTGGCACACATCTAGCTTTGACTCTATATCCTTCATGACTACAGACACAACAAATTTTTCAAAACATTTCATTACAATCGAGGTTAGAGCTATGGGACGAAAGTCATTCTTCTCTGAGGCGCCTGTTTTTTTAGGCAGTGGAGTTATGACTGATTTCTTCCACAGAGCTGGGTGTCACAGTGTCTGGTTTATGTTCCTTGGGTCACCACTAGATGTCCTCCTTCCCCACGGTGTCCATCACACTATTGAACTACATTTCCCACGATCCTTGTCTTCTCATTGCACTCGGCTGGTTCCTTATCACCAGTGTTGTTTTTGGCAGCCCTTTTAGTTTTAGTCTTAGTCTTAGTCTTTTTGACGAAAATGCTTTTTAGTTTTAGTCACATTTTAGTCACTTATAAACTTGATAGTTTTAGTCAAGTTTTAGTCGACGAAAACGCAAAAAGGTTTAGTCAAGTTTTAGTCGACGAAAACACAAAAAGGTTTTAGTCAATTTTAGTAGCCTAAAAAAAAAAGAAAGAAAAAAAGTAGTCTTTAATAAATTAATTTAGGTTAAAAAGTATTGGAAATGGGCTTAGGTTTGACAGGTTGCAGCAAGTTGCAATTCATAAAACAACAGTTAACCTTAAAACCTTTGCATAATAAACTAGACTTTCTGAATAATTCGATTGGTTGGGTCCTTACATGCGCTTCGCGAGGCACACTAGCACACACACGCACTCTAGCACACACACGCACTCTAGCACACACACGCAAGGTCTCTCGCTCCCCTTTCTCTGGCTGTGCGCGCGCTACACATGCGCGCTCTTGCTCGCTCTATCTAGATTCCGAGAGATTCAGATTTGCGGGCAATTCTGAAATTATCGTACATTATGGGATTTTTTTCATTATTGATCGTACATCGTACAACAACGATTAGAATGCGGCATTGCTGATACTTTTTTTTTTAGCTCAAAACAGACCGATTTCACGCAAAATAGGCAGAAATTACATTGTGAACGTCAGACTTATAATCATTTTCGTTCCATCTCGTCTCGTCAACGAAAACTCGAAAACGTCTCGTCATGTTTTAGTCACCTTAGAGCCATTTTTAGCTAGTCATCGTAACGTTATCGTCATAAAAAAAAGGTGCGTCAACGAAATAATTGCGTTATCGTCATCGTTGACGAAAACAACATTGCTTATCACTGATCATTGCACTCAGCCATTTCCCCCATTATCATTGTCTATTCCCTGTGTATATATACCCTGTCTGTTTTAGTATGTGTCACGGAGTCCTTGTATAATATCACACCACTTCCGAGTTCTGCTTTGTTGCCCGTTTTGTATTGTTTTATGTTTTTGGATTGCTTCTCTGGTTTTGACCCCTGCCTGGACTGGATTGTGAGTAACGGATTTCCCTCAAATAAAAGCACTTACTGCATTTGGATCTTCTCCCTTGTCTCCTTGAGTGTGGATCGTGACAGAAGGACTCCGTCACACATGATCCAGCGGTATGTCTCTCAATGTCTATTCCCCAGCCACTGAGCGGGAGAGAAGAGAGTTTTTTGAGGGGACCCGATTGGTAAAGTTTCGTGGGACCCGTGGAGGGCCGCAGTGGAGGAGGTGGTCGAGAGGATCCAAGACACCATTCCCCACTCTGGCCCCTCTTCGGCCCTGGGTTGGTGAGATCCAGACCAGAGTTCCACCCACCGCTGATTTCGCCCAGCCCCAGAGCTCTGTTCGCCGTGGTGCCCGTCCCAGTCCAGAGCCGGCACATTTTCGTCAGAAACGGCGGAGGAGGAAGACCTTCAGCCTCCCCAAGGACCCCGGAGGCCGTCCCCTCCGAGCAGCCCGCTGTCGTCCCGGAGGCCGTCCCCTCCGAGCAGCCCGCTGTCGTCCCGGAGGCCGTCCCCTCCGAGCAGCCCGCTGTCGTCCCGGAGGCCGTCCCCTCCGAGCAGCCCGCTGTCGTCCCGGAGGCCGTCCCCTCCGAGCAGCCCGCTGTCGTCCCTGAGATTGTCTCGGAGCCGCCCACCATCAGTCCTGCCACGGCCAAGAGAGCGGTCTTCCTCTTCTATGCGGTGGCGGTACTGCATGCGTGGAGGAGGCACAGCACGTCTGCCGTTCCAGAGACTGTCCACGTCACGTCTGCCGTTCCAGAGACTGTCCACGTCACGTCGGCCGTTCCAGAGACTGTCCACGTCACGTCTGCCGTTCCAGAGACTGTCCACGTCACGTCTGCCGATGCAGAGACGGTTCCTGTGCCAGACGCTGTTCCCGTAAGTCCTGCCATGGCCAAGAGGGCTGTTTTCCTTTTTTATGCATTGGCAGTACTGCATGCATGGAGGGGACACACGTCTGCCGAGCCTGGATTTCACGTCACGTCTGCCGAGCCTGAGCTTTACGTCAAGCCAGTTCCCGAGCCGGTGGTGTCCTGTTGCAGTTCCTGAGCCGGTGGCGTCTGTTGCAGTTCCTGAGCCGGTGGCGTCTGTTGCAGTTCCTGAGCCGGTGGCGTCTGTTGCAGTTCCTGAGCCGGTGGTGTCCTGTTGCAGTTCCTGAGCCGGTGGCGTCTGTTGCAGTTCCGGAGCCGGGTGGCGTCTGTTGCAGTTCCTGAGCCGGTGGTGTCTGTTGCAGTTCCTGTGCCGGTGGTGTCTGTTGCAGTTCCTGAGCCGGTGGTGTCTGTTGCAGTTCCTGAGCCGGTGGTGTCTGTGACTGTTCCTGAGCCGCTGGTGTCTGTGACTGTTCCTGAGCCAGGGTCGATCCCTGTCCCCGCCTTGGTCTTCACCGCCATGGCCGCCCGAGTGGTCGTCTTCACCCTGGTCGTCTCCGCCATGGCCGCCCGAGTGGTCGTCTTCACCCTGGTCGTCTCCGCCATGGCCGCCCGAGTGGTCGTCTTCACCCTGGTCGTCTCCGCCGTGGCCGCCCGAGGGGTCTTCACCGCCGTGGCCCGCCCGAGGGGTCTTCACCGCCGTGGCCGCCCGAGGGGTCTTCAACGGCCGTGGCCCGCCCCGAGGGGTCTTCAACGCCGTGGCCCGCCCGAGGGGTCGTCCTCCGCCCTGGCCGCCCGATGGACTGTCTGCTTCGCCCTGGCCGCCCGATGGACTGTCTGCTTCGCCCTGGCCGCCCGATGGACTGTCTGCTTCGCCCTGGCCGCCCGATGGACTGTCTGCTTCGCCCTGGCCGCCCGATGGACTGTCTGCTTCGCCCTGGCCGCCCGATGGACTGTCTGCTTCGCCCTGGCCGCCGCTTAATCCGTTCCCTCTTGCTCCTGTTCTCCTCCATGGACCTGGCCCCCCCATCCCACCCCCCCTGATCCTCCACCTTTCCACCTTCCGCCTGGACTCTGTTTGTCGGTCACGTCTTGGAGTGTCTGGTAGCCGCTCCGTAGAGGGGGGGGTTATGTCACAGTGTCTGGTTTATGTTCCTTGGGTCACCACTAGATGTCCTCCTTCCCCACGGTGTCCATCACACTATTGAACTACATTTCCCACGATCCTTGTCTTCTCATTGCACTCGGCTGGTTCCTTATCACTGATCATTGCACTCAGCCATTTCCCCATTATCATTGTCTATTCCCTGTGTATATATACCCTGTCTGTTTTAGTATGTGTCACGGAGTCCTTGTATAATATCACACCACTTCCGAGTTCTGCTTTGTTGCCCGTTTTGTATTGTTTTATGTTTTTTGGATTGCTTCTCTGGTTTTGACCCCTGCCTGGACTGGATTGTGAGTAACGGATTTCCCTCAAATAAAAGCACTCTTACTGCATTTGGATCTTCTCCCCTTGTCTCCTTGAGTGTGGATCGTGACACTGGGACAGTGTGAGTATATAACGACTGTTGGAACATAGGGCACCATGCCATTGTTAGTTCTTCTGCACAGCTTTTGAGCAGAAAGGCTGGGATGCCATCGGGGCCTGTGGCCTTGCCCGTATGTACTCTGCTGAAAAGTCGTGGGGGTCGTGGGGGTCCCGAGGACTGGAGTTGAGAATCACTGGTCTAGAATTAAGTGTGAATTGCGACTTCTCTTTGTTTTAAGTCGGTCTCAAACTCAGCCTGTGGGGGGTTTAGGGGGTTCAGGACTATAGGTGTTAAATGTTCTGTCTTTCCTATGGAGAGTGAGCCTGATGAGCAGGCAAAGGCAAAATACTTTTAAGGATAAATCTCTCGATGTGTCCAAATGTAGGCCCTATATCTTATTAAATTATAAATATTGTAGTTTTATGTATTGTATTAAAGGTTTTTCACAAAAAAATTCAGTTGAAGTGTTCAATCCATTTGTTTCAACTGGTTTTGTAGAGTTTTAACATGTTTGAGCAGTGTGTTTGTCAACAATCTGGCATTATCTAAACATGATCGACAAAATGCGTTCTCGCCACTAAACGAATGCGAGTGAGCAGCAGATACAGAGCTCTTTTATTCGCGATCCATCTCGTTTTTTTGTAAGGTGAATTCAACAAAGCATTCTGTTTCTTTGAAGCAACAAAGGCTAAATCATTTGTTACAGTTGTTACAGTTGTTTTTCGTGATTTGTATGGATGACACACAGCGACATATACAGTATTATCAGCTGTATGATGTGTTTTAACCCTGAAATGTTTAATTTCGAGAGAGAGGTTGTTGTTCCCTGGTGACATTCTGGAACTAGGAGGTGGCTGGTCCCCCGCACCACACACCCATTCTGGAGTGAAAGTATTTGCAAATATGGCTGTAAAGCACGATCCAGTGCCTTTGCACACTTTTGCCATTTTTTTTTTTCACAATTTAACACATATTACACACACAACACCAAAAATGATACCACTAAATATATCGACAAGACACACCACAATAACAACAAAAAAAAAAGAAGAAAAAAAAGAGAAGAATCTACACAGTCCTGTGGGTTATCCATTATTGCATTTAAGTTGATAATTGTATAGTCTCTATATAATGTAATACTAAGGCCCATGTGGTTTGGAACTCTTGCAGTCTTGAATGCTGTTTACTTGTAATTTCTTCAATGGGCAACAAATCTATTATCTGATCTAGCCATTGACCCAATGTGGGTCCTGATTGGGTAATCCATGCAGTAAGTATGCATTTTTTTTTTTGCAAAATAAGAAAACATTGTAAACACACATTTTTTTTGTAAACTTATTGTCAATATCATAATTCAATAAATATAACATAGGGCATAACTCAAAAGTACAGTTACACATATCTTGAATTACTTTATGAATCTTCTCCCAAAAAGAAAAAATAACTTTACAATACCAAAATAAATGCATGAATGTTCCTAATGCAATTCCACATTTTCTACACATAGGGGAGTTTGTATCATTAAATGTATTAAGCTTCACTGGAGTTGTATGATGATGTACGAAATGTATAATTAGTTTCTTTAACTTTAATGTTCACACTCAAGGGTAAGGTCAAATTAATACACAAAGTTAACCATTCTTTTTCGCTGAACTTCCTTTTAAGCTCTAATTCCCAATTTGTTCTCAGAGAAAAAAAATAATTTGCGGAGCTTTCTTACAGAATTTTATACAAATGAGAAATCTTCCCCTTGACCGAAGTAGCAGAGATAATAACATTTTCCAGCTCTGTAGGATATAATCTAAGTTGTCCCTTTTTATGTAGAGATGTAATAATGTGACGAACCTGCAGATATTTAAAAAAATATGTTCTAGGAATTTGATATTCAACACAGATAGCAGTAAACGATTTAACAGACTTAGAGTCTTCATCAAACATATGCGCAAAAGTTTTCAGCCCATGAAGCGACCAGTTTCGAAAATCAGTTTGGGAAAGTGCTAAAAAATCAGGGTTACATGCAATAGGAGAGTTTTTACTTGTATGCCCTTTTGTGGGTCAAATACCTATTAAAACTTAATACAATTTAATTGGTCAATGCTCTCTAAGGGGAGGGGAACTCAAATACTAACCAATGAAAATACAAAAGAGTGGCCACATGACCCACAGGGGTCAATTTTGGTCCCTCTTTCAGCACACGTGCACATGTCACATGGCTCCATATTTTCTCCACTGAAAAGGACATTTTTCACTAATTTCTGTCCAGATAATCAGTTACAAAAAATCAGAGTCACCTTCATTGGTAAGTAAAGAAGTATTTTCAAAAACTTTACATTATATATCATGACATGTTTCATAGGAAATTACATAAAACTGCACGTTGCCTCGGGGCAACATTGTACCATAATGGAATCACATAAGGCCATACCAGGCATACTAGGTTTTGAATACAAGTATATTTTATTAGTAAGGAAAGAAGTCTGAATTATCTAAATGTATTTGCATTTTTGAAAAACTGTAAACTCAGCATGGTTCGACGGGGACATTTGGCCTTTATAGTGGGAAATCGGACAAATAGTGGGTTCGTGGGACAGGGGCGTGGCTTGGGAGTGGTCAGCGGTGCCCGACGGGTCATTTGGCCACTATAGTGGGTAATCGGACAAAAAAGTGGGTTCGTGGGACAGGGGCGTGGCTTGTGAGTGGTCAGCGGGGCCCGACAGGTCATTTGGCCACTATAGTGGGTAATCAGACAAATAGTGGGTTCGTAGGACGGGGGTGTGGCTTGGGACCGGTCAGGGGGGGGTCAATGGGACATTTGGCCTTTATAGTGGGGCAATCGGACAAATAGTGGGTTAGTGGGGACAGGGGCGTGGCTTGGGAGTGGTCAGCGGTGCCCGACGGGTCATTTGGCCACTATAGTGGGTAATCGGACAAAAAGTGGGTTCGTGGGACAGGGGCGTGGCTTGTGAGTGGTCAGCGGGGCCCGACAGGTCATTTGGCCACTATAGTGGGTAATCAGACAAATAGTGGGTTCGTAGGACGGGGGTGTGGCTTGGGACCGGTCAGGGGGGTCAACGGGACATTTGGCCTCTATAGTGGGCAATCGGACAAATAGTGGGTTCGTGGGACAGGGGCGTGGCTTGGGACCCGGTCAGGGGGGGTCCACGGGACATTTGGCCACTATAGTGGGTAATCGGACAAATAGTTGGTTTGTAGGACGGGGGCGTGGCTTGTAAGTGGTCAGCGGGGGGTCGACGTGACATTTGGCCACTATAGTGGGTAATCGGACAAATAGTGGGGTCCGTGGGATGGGGGCGTGGCTTGTGAGTGGTAAGCAGGGGTCGACGGGACATTTGGCCACGATAGTGGGCAATCGGACAAATAGTGGGTCCGTGGGACAGGTGTGAGTGGCGCCAAACTGAGGATGAAAGGCGACACTCTCTTCTGGGGATCTCGGATAAATGGGGGACTCCCGTCGGGCACCTGGGGGGGTCAGGCCCCACCTGACCCCACACGGGTCATTAGGTCGGCCGGGGAGGTCTTCCACATGTTTGAGCTTGCTGTTGTTGAGGCCTGGCTCCTCTACCGGAGATACAGCAGAGTTAGGATGAGGTTCATATTAGGATAAGGTTATGGTGATTGTTAATGTTTTACCTTGAAACAACACCGATTGTAATGTTTTTGATATGATAACTTGATGATATGATGGTTTGTAGTACTTGCGTTCCACGATGGTACAATGTTGCCTGAGGGCAACAGCTGGATAATAAATGTTACTTTTTATCAAATATGAAATGTGTAGTTCATTAAAAACTTGATAAATATGTTTGTTCAGGCTTCCGGCTGGAACATCAGCCATAACGGTCGCACAGTAAAGAGCTCCCGAGGGTAACCCGCGAAATACGACTAAAAGCCCCATTTATAGTGATGATAAAGTAAGAATTTAACTTAAAGTACGGGGCAAGACACTACCGTAAGCGTTTAAGGTATTTCTGAGGCATTCTGAACAGTAAGATACAATTTTATCCTCGACGGTCAAGGCTAACTAGCAAAGGATGACGGACGTCGAAATTTTGCAAGAACTGAGGGCAATTTCGCCAAGAAAACAGACAGCAATTTGAGGAACTAAGAAGTGACATATCAGGTCTTAATAAAAGACTAGGAGAGGCGGAAGACCGGATCGAAAAAGCCGAAGAACGGATACAAGCCTCAGAGGATGCAGCAGTGGAGATGCTAAAGCTACACACGAGGTTAGAGGAGAAGCTAACAGAAATAGAAAGTCACAGCAGACGTGATAATCGAAGGATATACGGGGTGGCAGAAGAGACCGAAAAAGACTCTGATAACATGCTGTCTTTTGTGGACAAACTTCTCCGCGAGGGCCTTCAATTGTCGGAAGAAGTGCCCCGACTTACAGATTCAGAGAGCACATCGCTCGCTAGGGCCCTCAGCCAACAGCTGGCGCACCCGCCTCGCTCTATCGTGGTCAAGTTTTTGAGCTTCAAGGTGAAAGAGATGCTGCTGCATAACGAGTGGCGAGTTAAAAGGATTCAAGTGGAAAGACAGTCATGTAAATCTTGATCATGATTATCCGCCATCCATCGTTGCTAAAAGAAAGGAGTATGCTGAAATTCGGAAGATGTTGAAAGCGCGCAATGTGAAGTTTCAAACGTTATTCCTCGCGAGGTTACGCGTGATGCACGAAGATGGAACCGGAATATACGACTCACCAACTGAAGCAGCCAAAGACCTTGTGAAAAGAGGCTACGCGATCACGACAATGCCAGCACCCCGCCACCGGCATCATTGGCTGAGCGGATAAAACAGCTGTCCTGGACCCGAGTAAATCGGCACGCTAAGAAGTCTACACGCGACCCCTCTCGCGACACCAGCTACAAGGATAGGCTTCGCACATTTCGGAGGGCCACCCCGGTCGCGACAGCCGACTAAAATTTAAAACGAAATGATGGGAACCTCCTAAGTGTTTTTTTTCGTTATTATTAAGACATGGTGGTGAGTAGATTGTGAAGGTTGATCAGATGGGTTATGCAAGAGGAGCTGTGAACCAACAAGGACCCCCCTTCACTGAACCCAGTTGAAGGGTTTTGCCTTGGAACGCCCCCCGCGGGCCTAGGGTCTAAACAGGTAGACCCCTACATAGGAAGTCACACCCCCCCCCCTCCCCCCTCCCCCCCTCCCCCTCCCCCTCCCCCCCCCTCTTTTTTTTTCTCTCTTCTTTTTCTTTTTACATTTTGTTATATTTTATGGTTGTTCTGTTTGTTTGTATTTTGTGTATGTTTCTTTGTTCATTGTACTCTGCTGTTCCACGCAGAGATGGGAAGAGTAACGTGTTTAATTTTTATTTTATTTATTTGGTTAACCATTGACACAGCCACATGTTCAATAGATCTATAAAAACTTGTATCACTTAACATAAATGGCATACTTAACCCAGTTAAGAGGTCTAAAATGTTATCTCAATTGAAAAGGGACAAGGTCCAGATAGCATACATACAAGGAATCCCACCTTAGTGATAATGAACATGCTAAATTAAACAAAATGGGATACACAAAAGTATACTTCTCCTCACATGACTCGGGTAGACGTAGAGGAGTAGCGATTTTGTTTGTGCAGTGCGGTAAATTTTGAATTCATATCTGAACACAAAGATAAAGAAGGGAGGTACATAATGGTAATCGGTAAAATTGAGGGAACCTTAGTGAGTCTGTTCAATGTTTATATTCCACCAGGTAGTGATTGGTCATTTTACAAACATGTACTTGAAACAATGACTACAAAGAGTCAAGGGGTTCTAATATGTGGGGGAGATTTTAACATTCGACTAAATCCGAAAAAAGTTCAAATGGCAATCCTGACATTAAAATTTTTTACAAAAAAGTAAATAATTTCCTTAAAGAAGTGGGGAATAGTGGATATATGGAGGGAAATTAACCCAACAGGGCATGATTACACTCATTATTCTGGGGCACACAATGTTTACTCCAGAATAGATTTATTTTTGATGTTCAAAAGCGATGTATTTCGAGTGATAAATTGTGACATTGGAATAAGTGCACTCTCAGACCACCTTAATGGTAAAATAAAGTCTACTCTATGGGAGATTAAATACAAATATTCTGAATGACAAGGAAATTATGAACAAATTGAAATTTGAAATTGAAACCTATCTGGAATACAATGACAATGACGCAGTCTCTCACCAGTCATTTTATGGGATGCTTTAAAAGCAGTGCTTCGTGGGGAAATTATTGCAATTTCTTCTAAGATAAAGAAATTGAAAAAACAAAAATTACTAGATCTTGAGATTAAACTTAAAGAATTGCAGAAAGAACATTCATCTTCTCTAAAAGATACAGTGAAAGTAAAAATGTTCGAAGTTAAAAAGGAGATAGAAGAAATAAACACACAGGACATTCAAAAAAAAACTTCTTTTCACAAAACAACAATACTATGATACTGGAGGGGAAAGCACTTAAACTTCTGTCATATAGATTAAGGAAACAACAGGCGGAAAGAACCATTTTTAAGATTAAACATCCAGAAACAAACCAAATTCAAACTAACTTAGAACAAATACAACAGAGTTTTGAGGAATATTACCGGAAATTATATTCTCAACCCCAATTAAAAAACACTACTGAAATTGATGCATTTTTATCTTCACTAAATTTACCTCAAGTCACAGATGATCAAAACATGAAGCTAGTCTCAAAAATCACTAAGGACGAAATTATATCTGCAATTAAAAGATGAAAAAACGGAAAGGCCCCCGGTGCGGATGGATTCAATTCCGAATGGTATAAACTCATGCAAGATCACTTGGCACTGACATTAATGAAAGCATTTATGGAGTACTTGAAACGAAGACTATTCCTCCATCGTGGAGAGAGGCTATTATTTCTATTATTCCCAAAGAAAATAAAGACAAACTTGACTGTGGAAATTATCGCCCCGTGAGTGTACTCAATATCGATTACAAATTATTTACTTCCATATTATGTAAACGTCTCGAGGTATTGTTACCTGAACTCATACACAAAGACCAGACAGGTTTTATTAGACAGAGGCAGACGCAAGATAATATTAGGAAAGCGCTTCTGTTAATGAAACATGTCAGGCAAAGCAAACTAGAAACGCTTATATTAAGTTTGGACGCAGAAAAGGCGTTTGATTCTGTACGATGGACATTTTTATATAAAGTAATGGGTGCATTTGGCTTTCATTCTGATTTAGTTGAGACATTTTCTGCACTGTACAACAAACCTACGGCCAGAGTTAAAATAAACGGGGGTTTATCCAAGTCTATTAAATTAGAAAGAGGAACCTGTCAGGGCTGCGGGGCATTGCCTCTACTTTTCGATTTAATTATTGAGCCCTTAGCTCAGTGGATTAGGCAGAACAAAGAAATTCAAGGGGTTACTTTAAAATCAGGTGAACAAAAATTAGCTTTATTTGCTGACGACATATTAATATTTCTGACGGATCCCTCTCGGACACTTCCTAAATTAATAAAAATGCTGGAAGAATATGGCTCTTTTTTCGGGTTATAAAATCAATATTACTAAAACTCAGGTTCTAAGGCTGAATTACAATCCGCCTGCAAAAAATCAAAAACGCATATAAATGGAAATGGGCATCAGATAGTATAAAATATTTGGGAGCTGTGCTGACAAGGGATCCATCTAGAATGTATGATGCTAATTATGGACCCCTAATTTCAAAAATAAGATCAGATTTACAAAGGTGGAACAATGTCCCTTTTTTGAGTTTACACTCCCCGGGTGATTCAATTAGAATGAATATCCTTCCTCGTTTCTTGTACCTCTTTCATTGTCTCCCTATTTGGTTAACTCAAAAACATTTTGATGAGTGGGACAACATATTGGCAAAATTTGTTTGGCAAAATAAGAGGGGTAGGATAAAATATCAAACAATGCAGTTGATGAAGGAGAAAGGGGGGCTGGGCCTTCCCTGCCTCAGGGACTATTACTATGCTGCTCAAGTTAGACCTTTAATATGTTTATGTTCACCCACCTACTCGGCTGGATGGAAAGATGTTGAAGGATCTACTACTAAAGATGTACCCATTTTGGCCCTTTTAAATGACAAAAAACTACAAACAAATAACAATATAACTGATGATGTTATGTATGAGTCTCTTCTGAACTCATGGAATAAAATATTGCAAGTATGTGACCTAAAAAAAATCGTCTAAAATTCTAAGATGGTGTGCATATGATTCTGACTTCAGACCAAATGCCCTTGATGGACGATTTAAAGGTTGGGTCTCAAAGGGAATTACAACCTACTACTCTTTTATGCACAAGGGAGCATTT
>JARPMJ010007529.1:0-42198 GCA_033366665.1 Phoxinus dragarum | reverse complement strand
CGAAGCAATAACCTCCACAGCCACTCGATACAGAGTGTTTGTTTCATCTGCCCAATCTCTGTGTATCCGCCGTCGTTCTGGTCCCTGTATTCTTCCACTCACCTTGTGCCAGTTTGTGGTCCCCAGTACGGCTAGCAGCCGTTTCAGTTCTTGCGTGGTGGGGCTGAATTCTTTACAAAAGGTGACCAGCTCAGTTGAAAACTTCACCCGTGTCATCTTGATTCGGCAAATGGGCCATGGCTTCTTTCATATCAGTCACTATCCAGGGTCTGAAGACCATCATCGGCCCTTCAGCCCCCGCTACCTCTGCCGTGAAGCGGTGCTTTTCTTGTTTTAGCTGTGATCTTGTTTTTATCTTTATCACGGCCCCTGCACCTTCCGGATCGGGGGTATCGGGGATCGACTCAGAATCCTCATCCTCTTCCTGTTCTGCTGCACCGTGGGAGGAAGCTGGCTGCTCTTGTGCTGCCCCTTGCGCTTGTGCTGGTCTTCTAGGTGGAGAGCAATCGAGGTCAGGGTTCAGTTTCAGGGTTTCGGCTCCGCCACGGGATAGTGATGATTGTACACCTGTGGGAAAACAGAAACACACTGTTCGTTAGTCGGTTCGGGTGGTGCAGACACACAGACAGATTTTTCACACGTTTAATTTTTTCCCTCATTTTCAGTCCTACATGCTAATTCTTTCTGCATTTGTTTTCGTTCTCTTTAATCTGCTTCTTCAAGCAACAACCTTTCTGTTTCTCATTGCACTGTTCAACTGATTCCCGCACCACCTTTAATCTTGTGGCGTTCAATGTTCCCTCCCTGGGAAAATCATGATGTTTGATTAACTTCTCTATATTCTGCATACTCTCCTGCCCGTCATTTTCTCTCATTTGACAGAAAACCGGTGTATCATACTTGGCAAGCTTGCTTTGAGACTTCACCATACTCCAGTGTGCCACTCCTTTGGCACAGTTGGCATGCTGGTGAGTCTACCAAGCCCCAGCGGTGTAGGTTGGATGGGCTAGGTAGAAGATCGTACACCAGACTGATGAGGAACTTGATGCGGAGTGGTTCAGAGCTCCACAACTCTGTCCAGGTAATCTTGCGCTGATCGGCATTCTCCCACCTAGTCCAGGCGCCTTGCTGTTGCATACCGACCATATTGGTCAGGCGGTCTTCCTCCATCCTCTGTCCGCAACTCGTCCAGCACTAACTGATGCTTCTCCCTCCCTCTTGCTTTGTCATAACGTGGCTTAGGAAAACTGCCCAGGCCTGCACGTCCCACTGCCACGTTGCCCACCAAGACACCATGCCTCAGCCGCGCCTCCGCTCTTTCCACCTCTACCTGAGCCTGCCAGTTCCTTCCCGTCTTAACGCAGATTCCAGCTGAGGAGACTTTGGCATCAGATGAATCTACATCAAGACCTCCCTGGTACGAGTGACCTTGAACTCATCGGACAAGCTGCTGATGGGAAGCTGCATCTTGATGGAATGGCCATAGAGGGCGATGCTACTCAGGGATCGTGAGAGCCCTAACCCCCTCCTGAGCAACTGACTGATGGTTCTCTCTAGTGCTTCTACCGCTGTCATGGGTACCTCGTATACGAGAAGGGGCCAAAGAAGCATACACTTACTACCAGCTTCACTTAAAACTAACCAGATTTACTTCATTTAATTTCCGTTTTAATGAAATCATATTTTGTATTTTAAAGTCACCATGATGGTGGTTAGCGTTTGCTTCAGTTGTGCTCTTGACCCTTGATTAATTAATTTAAAATTGTCCGTGACTGCTTGAAATCAGACAAAGATAGGCCTAAACAGGTTGACCAACAAAGTATATTGACAACTCAATAGTCAAATCAGAAAAATTAACACTTATCCAATAGTCCTTGATCAAATAGTCCATGTCTGAGAAGTATTTTCCTTATGCTTGGATCCTTAATCCTTGAGCCCAAAAAGTTTTTAAAAATTGTCCAGAAAAAATGGTTATAATCCTCCAAAAGTGATGAAAATAGCAAAAAACCCAAGGCTTCTCTTGAACCTCGATGGGTAATTAATCCATGAACGATTTCAAAGGAGAAAGCTAAACATACCAGTCTGCTTAGTTCAAACAGGTTCACCTAACATCCATGCCCCTTCCCCACTCCTGGCTTGGCCTTTTCTCTAAACAAGGCCTTCCTTCCTCCAAGGAGCTCTCCTGTCAAAATAAAAGTCAATTTAGCCAACTACAGGATGTTTCTGCACCAAACATAAAAGTCCCACATCCAAAAGATAGAGAACTAGAGGCCTGAAACCAATTGAATCATACCCATACTTATTTTACCGTATTTTATCCTCCTTCACATTTGTTAAAATACAGTATGTGTATTTCTCTTAGCCTTAATATAGAGGTGTCACAGTGTCAGTGACCTTTTTTGGAGCAATACCTCCGCGATATCCTCTAGATCGAGGCAAAATGGGTTACAGTATGCAGTGGAGGGATATATTCAAAATATAAAAATATGCAATGAAAGAGACACAATTATTATCGAGGCTAATGCTTACCGGTCTCAAACGAAATCTGAGAAACCCCATGACCTGTACCTCAAATGCAACCAGCACAGCCTTGTGGACCAGTCATGCTCTTGTACTGCCGGTTAAGTTCTCTTTCATATGTTATGGTCTAGTATTGTCTATTACGAGTAGCTATTTTGTTAAAATACAAGGGTATGTTAGCTAGCTAAACCTACATGTGCGTCAAAGCCATTCAAAGCTAACTAACATTTCTCTGTTGTTTTGAGAATAGCCGTTTTGAGAATCAGAATCAGAATGTTTTATTTCCATTGTTGATGAACAGAATTCACAAATAGGAAATTGCTTTGGCTTAAAAGGTCCATAACAGATAATATAATAAAATTAAATAGATAAAACAAAATATAAGGCATTCAGATATCCATTTTATTTTATTATACTATCTGTTATGCACCTTTAACTAAGCCAAAGCTATTTCCTAGTTGTGAATTATGTTAATCAATGGATACAAAACATTCTGATTCTGAAAACAGCTAATACTAATAACATGACTAATAACATTAATAACTAATGCTAGTGTCCGATTTACAAACGCCGTGGGCGCACCGCTTCACCATCTTGCTTGGAGTCAATGTTTGTCGGACCTGCTCACATAGTAACGGTTGCTATGATATGTGATCGGACAATGGCCGTTTTGGGGGAGGGGCCGGCGAGAGGTCAATTGCCTGAATCCCTGATATTATTCGGTGTCTAATGCTTTGATTATATAGGACTTGTGGTTTTAATATTTAATATTATTCAATCAAACTAAATATCCAGATAATCAGATCAACTCTGAGCATAAAACAAGCTGCAAAAAATCCAGTTGCATAATTTATTAAGGTGAGACACTACAGGTGAATAGGGTAATATTTTTAACTAGCAGATATCACCATGAAACTTTCCCAGTTGATTAAATACATTAAGATGAGAAAAAATGTATTACAAGTTTTCTGTAATTTAATGTTTAAATATGCAAATTAGGCATTATCTAATTAAATATGCGCTAATTTGCCTATACGAAATCTCAGAATTGGAGAAAGCCATGTTCAACATTCTTTTTTCATTGTGTTCACATATTAGATGGGAAAAAATTACAGAGGGATTTATGGATATCTACTTTTGTTATCCTGTAAATCAGAATATACTGTCAATGGCCTTAAAAAAAATGTTTTCGCCATGTTTTTTGGAATAAAATGTTACATAAATCAGGCTAGGAATAATAATATTTATTATTTACAAATATTTAATATTTACAAATCCCTCTGTTATTGTCTTCATAATATAATAGGTACAAGACTGGAAAGTTTGGTGTGTATGTGCTACTGAAGAGGAGATTTCGGACTTTTTGAGAAAAAGGCATTTAAAGATTTGTAATGTAAAAAAAACATACTTTTTTAGTGGAAACAACTATCTACTGACACAATATCTTATCAAATCATTAGCAACAACAATACAAACTACCTAAATCACATCAAAACTTATAAACACAGCATTTATGGCCTTCAACTGAGCAGAAAAACAGTAAAAAACACACATCTAAATGTCAGAGCGCGTCACGTGATGCATCTGAACCAATCAGGTTGTCAGAAATTGACATCAGCCAATGAGATTTCGCTTTTAGGGTTAAATGCCCATTTTACTTTCACGATTGGTTACTGATTAAAAGAAAATGGCCATATTTGGATCTGACAGCATTGTACAGAAGAGAGAGAGCTTTCCAGACGTGTTCGTGATTAAAAGGAGGCAGAGAGAGATCGCGGAGGCGCGCGTTGATTTAGAACGCCAACTTTTGTTGAATTTCAGAGAAATCTACAGACGCAAATAAACAAAGTGTAGTAAATAAAGACCTAAATGTGTATTTTTGGACTTTTTTTCAGCACAAGTCTGAAAGAAGACATGTTATTGAAGACAAATAGCCCAAAATTTCAAAATTGACCAGTGAAAAAAACCTGATGTTTTTGCTTGCCGTGTCTCGCCTTAATGCCGCAATGCATGCTGGGAGATATGGGTGAGTTTTGATTGGTGGTAATCAGCATGCACTGCAGCATGAAGCATTTCATTGATGTCACCATTGTTGAGAGACATACACTGATTCTTGATGGCTAAGTAATAATGTACAGTAAAACGTTTTAAAGCACTAATGTTTTCAAAATACTTTATTTTATTTGATAAACACCATTGCACTCATGCTGTAAAAAGAAATGGCTTCTATTATGAAAAAAAATTAAAAACAGAAGTTCTATATAATCCTGACATCACATTGCTGTACTGGGTTTGCTGGGATGGGTTAATGAGCTGATGAGTTGAATCAAGTGTGTTTGATTAGGGAGATGTGCAGTGTTGGGGGTCCTTCAGGAGCAGAATTGAGCTAATTAAGTAATTGAGCGATGATTGACCGTTATTAAATCACTGAAGGAGAAAATCACTATTATCAAGTCACCATTATGATGATCAGTGTGTGTGTTTGGGCTTTTTACCCTTTAAGGTGCTGTGTGTAACTTTTTCACTCTGCTAAAGCATAAAAATGCCATAATATGTTTGCATATATTGAGGAAACATGCTAAGTGTCAGTAATAGGTACTGTAGTCCAATTAAAAATATATCGGAGATCGTTGTTTCTCCCAACCCCTGTTCTTCAGACTGGATGGCACTCACACAGGTTTTCAGGTTGAGCACACACAACAGGAACGAGCGCAATGGACAATGAAAGTTGTCGAAGTGCAGTATCACAGACCAAAATAAAACAAACATTAGAGCCTGGAAACACATATTTCAAAGTAAAATAACTGGCTGTAAAAGTGTTTTTCAGAGAAACGATGTTTCCTTAAAATATGCAAACATATTATGGTATATGTATACTTGCTATGCTTTGAAAAAAATGACATACTGCCCCTTAAAGGGTCAACAGCCCAACTACAGATTCTGCTTTTTAACATCAGGTGTCTTTAATAATGCTCAATCATCATTCAATTAATCACTTAATTATCTCATTAACTTTAACACTCTTCAGTGTTACTTATAACACTCTTAGTGTGGACACATATGTACACTGAGGAGTGTTAATTTAATACTGGGGATTTTGCTGTGTATTATTACAAAAAGCTACACAGTTCTTGCTAATTTGCTCCCAAATGTAAGATTGTTGTATCATAATAGTAGAATAAGTACTCCTTATTTCTAAAATAATTACAGTATAAATGATGTGTTAATTCTCCTGGTTGTTACCCCTTTATTGCCAAAACTTTATATATTGACCCCTTAGCTTATACGCATGTACTTTATAGGTAAACTATAATTACTGAAAGTAACGCTGTAAATTCGTTTTACTTACACAGTACTTTCCGGGCTGCAAATTCAAGCGTTACCTCACATTGTTTTTGAATGATTAAAGCACACACACAATATGATTGTTTTGTGATATAGTCTGTTTATGTGTGCTTTATTCCAGGGTGATGTACGAGGCAGAGATGCTGATGTCTGTCTGACGGCCGTTGTTGTGATTGCGATGCAAGAGGGCAGAGAGATCTGTGCTGGATCAGTTCCTGTAAGTTCATTTGTTTCTCCTCCAGTGGCCGCTCGTGGATTTCTAAAATAGAGGAAGCTCAGTAATTGTGCTTGGATCCTCTACCAAAATATTTTTTAAATATTATTAACTGCTTTCAAATGTGTTTTTGAATCACATTCACATTCTGAGATCTGAAATGAAATGAATAACAGATCATTTTATTAACATTAAATTGTCCTTTTAAATCGTCCTTCTCCACCTCAACATTTTGGGGTAAGCTGCGGCTCCCTTGCCTCTCCTGAAGAGCCGCCACTGTTCACCATGTGCAGGTTTAGTGCTTCAAACTCTTATTTCCCCCTGAATCAATGGCAATGTAAACGCAGCTAAACCTGGATGTCACTTCATCTTTTAGTGGTTAATTCTGTTCAATGCACACACAGTTCATTCATTTACAGGCACCAAAAATTCAGTAGTGGAAATAAAAACAATTGTATCATAGACATAATTAAGCAATATATTTTGGAAATTAGACCAAAATATCACAACCTGCAACAGCTTGACTCATAAATGGACTGATTTTATAGAATTAATAAGCTTTCTAAAATCCATAAAGTGACTCCATAATAAAGTGACTTTTATAATTATTAGTGGACAAGGCAACACTTTGAATCATCTTCCCAAGCATAAACCAAACACCTCTTTCAAGATCTTTCAAGATCAAGAACATATTTGGTTGCTAATTTTACTTTGGTCAAAAAATGGTAAATACCAACGGGGTTAAATGATTCAAACGTTGCAGTCTGTGAGCATGTGGCCACAGAGTCAATGCAAGCAAAATGTTTATATATGACTTCATTACTGTCCATTCGACTGTATCATTTATGGACCCTTATGACAAAGTTAATCTAAAGAATTGTGATGGGTGAAATCATACAGCAACATAAATTAACCGTGAAGAGTTGGTCAATTATACAGTATGTTGTAGGATGCAGATCTAATAACTTTGAACCTCTTACACACACTTTTATAGAGTCTGCATGAAAGTATCAGGAAGGCTGTTGCATTCTTGGAAGGTCGACTTCCACAACTGACCAATCCTTACGCTGTTGCGATGACGTCTTACGCCATGGCCAATGCTGATAAACTCAATAAAGACGTCTTGATGAAACATTCAACTAAGGGAGAAGGTCAGTCACACCAACATGTCAACAACTAGTGATTTTTTTTGTCTTTATACAACATCCAACAGTAAAACAAACCCAAGTGGAAGTTCTGAAATAATTATGTAAGTTTGTGTTTGTAATAATAGCTGCGTGTTGGTGTCAAATAACAGTAATGGAACAAATAGAGAGACAACAGCAACACAGTCCTGTTTCTATTCCTGTTTTGTGTTTGAATCAGCCGGTACGTCCTGGACTGTCGCTGGACAGCATCATCACTCTCTGGAGGCGACGGCCTATGCTGTGCTGGCACTTGTGAAGGACAAAGACTTTGATAAAGCAGGAGAGGCAGTGCACTGGCTGCGTTCACAACAGTCTTATTATGGTGGATCTGGCACCACACAGGTACACTAACATCTCATCATCTGACTGTGATAAACAAATGCAGAACTTGTCTTTGAATGCTTTTCTGCACTTTCCAGGCGACCATCATGGTGTTCCAGGCCGTGGCAGAGTATCGCACGCAGGTGAAGGACAGACAAAACTTCAATCTGGACGTGGAGCTGTCAGTGGCAGGAAGAAGACCTGTCAGATTTACTATTAAAAGAGACAATGTGCGTCTTACACGGTCAGACAAGGTGAGGATTAAACCAATCGACCTGCTTCAAAATGTGTGCTGCTCATGTCAATTGAATGATTTTGTATCATAGTAAGTGAGTTTTGTTATTTGTCATCCATCATATTTAAAGGGACAATGTGTAGTTTAAGTATTTTATTGACTAAAATCAATGTCTTTATTCATAAATATGTCCTCAATGGTGTACAATTACCTCTCCCAATGATCAGACTTATCCTCGTACGCAAAGAATTTCTTATCTTTATTTACATGGGACCGGCAACTCCACAGAGGCTTCCATGTCGTTCTTCCATCTTGAAAAACTATAATAGCAGAGAGGGACAAAAAGCACTAGACTACCTCAACACGTTTGCACAACACGTTTCGTAACGTGACTGACACCAGCTGAAGCGGACAATGAGAGGTGTAATGTGTGTCACTGCCCCGGTAAATTTGAAAGGTTGCACTGCACGGTACTTCATAATTCAGGATCATACTTATGCCGAGCCACAGGAGAAATGCCAAAATTGAATTTAAAAGGAAACGTGACCGGTGAATTCAAAAACCGAGGGTCAATAAAGGGATAGCTTTACCCAGGTGGAAAGAGCTAATGAAGGAGAAAGACTTTGAAAGGGACGCTGAAGTTTTCTGCTTTCTTCTCGACGGGTAAGTCAATGTTACGGTCTAAATTGCAAGCTTTTTTTTCATTGCTTGGTTAATTCATTATATATAGGCAGCATAACAGTAGAACATGTAACGTAGTTAAACTAGGGCTATTGGGCTATTGTTGTCATCACTTCTTGGTACATAACGGCTACTGTAGTTGCAACACACATTTGAAAAAGTGAGGAGCTAGAGAGCACATTTCGTTTGAATGCAACATACAATTTCACTGCTAGATGTGAGTAATTCCTACACACTGTCCCTTTAATTGTCTACATCAAATGAGTTGTAATTGGTCAATTAAGTCTTCAGGTGTCTCTACTATCATGGATTTGATTATTTTGATGATTTGAGTACATGTGTTCACTCAACAGGTGGACATCAACAAGGACTTCAATGTGACGGCTAGAGGAACTGGAACAGCCACTCTCTCAGTGAGTGTTCATGAGTGTTTAAATGGTCAACAGCAAGATTAAAGCGTTTGAACATCTAATCTGAGACGTGCTGCTCTTTCCAGGTTCTGACGCTGTACTACGCCAGACCTGTTGAGAAGAAGTCCGACTGTACACTCTTTGATCTGACTGTTAAAATGGAAAAAGACCCAGAAAGTAAGAGTGACAAAGAGGCCTTTCTTTCTTGTTTACCATTGGGCTAGCTAGACTGACCCAGTGTTCACTAGTTCAAGTGTGAGCTTAAAAAAACAAACTCCCCAAATTATGCATTACATCTTCATTTTATTTAAATGTATTTTTATATTCCCTTTGGAATGGGAAGACTTGAACTAAAACCACCAAATACTTTTGTTTCCTTTTAGCAAAACCAGGACCCATCGAAAGTTACAACTTCATTATGGATTTCATGTATGTGAACAAATTCCCAAATTTTGTATTTTTTTGTCAAGAAACCATTTAATTTGTATTTAGTCAGCACATGCTCATTTAGGCTGTTTTCACACTGGGTTTGTTTACTGTCACACTTTACCGGATAGCAACATGTCTCCATGACGTTGTGACCACATGTTGAGATCAATGTGAGATGTGTTGTCTGCTCCTGTCTGCCTGCTGCTGAGTGGTTTGCGGCTGTTAGCTCTGTATTGCTTTCTGTTTTAAATCTTTATTTACTATAATTCTGTGTTGTTTATATTTCTAATTATATCTTACTCATCACCACACATTAATCTGACATCACTTCTATCTAAATTGTTATAACTAGCACAACACGCTAGTAATTTCGCTAGCCTGCACAACACGCTAGCTCACTAGCGTGTTAACGCGCCACCCGTGCCTGTCGTCTTTATTTTATTTATTTTTCTCACACTCCCTCGCCCCAGCTAACAGACTTTTGTTATAAGAACGTTCTCCAAATATTCAGTTTTGGTTCTGGGAACGTGAAAAATGTCCAGTTTTCTTGACGTTAGAGGAACGTGTTTTAAAAGGTATAATGTTCCTCAAACGTTCTTTCAACTTAATTTCGATTTAAAATTCAACATTATAGGAACGTTGATTTCGAACATTCCAAGAACATAAATATGTCCAGTTCCTGAATGTTGATATAATGTTATTTAAAGGTTAGTGTGATGTTCCTGAAACATTCTTTCAACCATTCAAACTCCTGCTGTGAACAAGCACTGAAAGAAAGAGAAATAAGAACACAATACAACTTTATTTAGACACAGTCTTAGATGAACTGAAGATAAAATAAGACATTACATCTCTCAAGATCTGATTAAACAACTCCACAAACAGCATTACCAGCTTCACTTATTACTAACCAGACTGACTTAACTGACTGACTTAGCAACTTCCTACTACTTAAAGGAACACTCCACTTTTTTTGGAAATAGGCTCATTTTCCAACTCCCCCAGAGTTAAACAGTTGAGTTTTACCGTTTTCGAATCCATTCAGCCGATCTCTGGGTCTGGCGGGTAGCACTTTTAGCATTATATATATATTTTGCCTATATTTAAAACTTGACTCCTTGACAGAAAATGAAAAGTTGTGATTTTCTAGGCCAATATGACTAGGAACTATACTCTCATTCCTGAGTAATAATCAAGAAACTGGCTGCCGTACCATGGGTGCAGCAGGCGCAATGATATTACAGGCGTAATGATATTAGCCAATTAAAACAAACGCTCTAATAAGAGTTAAGAGCCCAACTGATGGAAACATTAATGTTCTCTTCTTTCCATATTTAATATACACAGATTGTGTGGCTCAGATAAGGTCCAGTTCTGGTTTATTTCTTTGCTCTTGGCTGACATGTGGCATTGCTATGGTCTGCTTGTGGCCCAGATCTGGCAAACAGGAGTGAGCCGCCCAAGGGCTGTCATTCCACGCTGCATGTGGGCCAGATCATCTTTCCACGGGTGCCAGATGTGGGGCCGGATCTGCATGGGCCAAATAATGTTGCTATCTGGGAATTAGATAATGATTTCAGCGAAGAGTTTCACTGCGTTCTGACACGGATGCAACTTGTTTTTTTTAAAGAGTTTATTCAGACACGGGCAGCTCTACGTTATACTACAATATAAGAAATCTGACATCAAACGGACTCCAGTGTGAAAGCAGCCTTAAACGCAGAATCAGTTGATGGAGGAAAACTGAAGACTTACTAAACCTGTTAATAAAATCTGCTCTTTATCTCCATCTTTACAGGTACAAAAATGATAAAGCCGATGCCACTATGACTATTCTGGACATTAGCATACCGACGGGATTTGATGTTGTAGAAAATGATCTTGAAAAGGTATCATGATGATGAACTGATGCAGTGATGCCTCACATTTGTATATAGGACAGGAATCTAACTGCAGATATAGGCCATAAAACATGTTGGTCATCATGTCATGCATTCAGTTTTTTCCTCATGTTCTTGCCCTCAGTTGTCCACGGGGAAGGAGAGATACATTCAGAAATATGAAAAGAATAAAGTGCTGTCAGAGCGAGGATCCCTCATCCTCTACTTGGATAAGGTATTTCAGCAGACCAGGTTTCCTGGTGACGTCAAACACAGATTTGTTTTCTTTTGATCAGGAAATCTACATTTATTTACATGTCTGTGATATTGTTTTGCTTAATATCACAGTATTGTTGAATTCTTGATTCTGATTGGCTGACAGATGTTCTAAGATGCTCATTAAGGCCATGTGGTTCCACGTCACTTCGGTACATTACCGACTGCTTATCAGAATCATATTTTTACATGATACTTTAAACAGAAGAGAAAGTGCTAATTGAATATATAGATCTAGCATATTGTTTACATGTATAATTTTTCAACAGAATACTGTCTTTGCAGTGTAAGGCAGCTATACACTGTTCAATTAATGCAAGAAAGAAACACCATTAACAATACATATGCAAATATAGTTAATAATTTTGACTAAACATTTTTTTTTAAATTTGATTTTTACTTATTATTAGTTGTTGCTTGTGCAAATGTTAATGTGGGCAGTTTCCATTGTACAATTTGATATTTAATATCATGTAAATTTGCTTTGTTTTCCGTCTCATTAGGTTTCTCATAAAGAGACACAAAGAATCACCTTCAGAATGCACAAGATGTTTAATGTGGGTCTGCTTCAACCTGCCGCCGTCACAATATATGAATATTACTCACCAGGTGAGCTATTGCTGCACACACACACACTTTTTTTTTTCTATAAAAACAATTAAACTGAAGCTCTCAAATTAACATGTTAATTTAGTGCTATTAAGTATTAACATGCTGTCCCCCACTGTCACTCACACTGAACACACCTGTGCTCCAGAAATTTCTCTAGTAACCTCATTTCCAAACATCTCTTCTCAAGGGGAAAGGGGTAAAATAATAGGGATCGACTTATTTTTGGTTTGCATGAGTTCCAAGTATATAAATATAATATATCAATTTCTAAAAAAAAATATGCATTTAAATAGCAAAGAAAATAATATTCTTTTTGAAAAACTACTTTTTTGACCATTTTGGCCATATAGCAACGTTTCCTTAGAGCCACCCCAACCCAGGCAACACAGGCACACAATCCAAACTGCTAGCAGGACAGGAACTCAGACAAACAGGGTTATTCAAGATTACAGGCAAACAGGGCAAATCCAGACAACAGGCAACAGGGCCAAAACCATACAGACAATCAAAGGAGCGCTCAGAAATGCGGCTGTGACACGTGACAAGACTTAGACTGAAATTATTTAATATAATATTACGAACAAGTGTTATATAGTATTTCTTAAAATTACATACAGTAGCAATGTTTAATTAATTGACGTGTGTGTGTGTGTGTGTCTGTGTGTGTGTGTGTCTGTGTGTGTGTGTGTGTGTCTGTGTGTGTGTGTGTGTCTGTGTGTGTGTGTCTGTGTGTGTGTCTGTGTGTGTGTCTGTGTGTGTGTCTGTGTGTGTGTGTGTGTGTCTGTGTGTGTGTCTGTGTGTGTGTCTGTGTGTCTGTCTGTGTGTCTGTCTGTGTGTCTGTCTGTGTGTCTGTCTGTGTGTCTGTCTGTCTGTCTGTGTCTGTCTGTGTGTGTGTGTCTGTGTGTGTGTGTGTCTGTGTGTGTGTGTCTGTGTGTGTGTGTGTCTGTGTGTGTGTGTCTGTCTGTGTGTCTGTCTGTGTCTGTGTGTGTGTGTCTGTGTGTGTGTCTGTGTGTGTCTGTGTCTGTGTCTGTGTGTCTGTGTGTGTGTATCTGTCTGTGTGTCTGTCTGTGTGTCTGTCTGTGTGTCTGTGTGTCTGTCTGTGTGTCTGTGTGTCTGTGTGTCTGTGTGTCTGTGTGTCTGTGTGTCTGTGTCTGTGTCTGTGTCTGTGTCTGTGTCTGTGTCTGTGTCTGTGTCTGTGTCTGTGTCTGTGTCTGTGTCTGTGTCTGTGTCTGTGTCTGTGTCTGTGTGTGTGTGTGTGTGTGTGTGCGCTTGTGTTTCAGATGCACGCTGTACAAAGTTCTACCACCCTGAGAGGGCAGATGGTGCTTTATACAGACTGTGTAAGGGAGGCATGTGCACGTGTGCAGAAGGTATCACACACACATAATAGTATAAAGTGACCATATCCTGTAGTGTTGAAGTGTTTTATTTGGTTCACTGCAATGTAATTTTGAATATTCAATTATGTTTTTTTTTTCATTCTTGTATACAAATGAGGAAACAAACAATTTTTGTGAATGTGTGTGTTTACAAGTTTATATGCATGTATAAACATTAACTTCTGAACACAGAAAACTGCACTTACAAGAAGAAAAACATGCCAAGTGAACAAGTGGATGAACGTATGAAAAAATCCTGCGGATCTGGCATGTATGGTAAATGCATTCAGTTCTGTGTTACTTCACTGTCATACTTTCATAAATCAAGATTCATTATTTACACACTCCTTATTTACACACCCCAATGTTGTTCTTGGGGTGTGTTTATGAACCTGTTGTTTTTCAGTTGAACACAAAATGAAATAAATCCTTCTGCTCTTATAGAGAACTGAATGAAGCTTCGCATCCAAACGATAACAAAAATCAGGAGCTCTACCAAAAAATAGAAATCGTACAAAATGCTCCAAAAAAAAAAAAAAACACTTTTCACACACTGAATTTTTTTTATAATTTAACTTGTGCACATTTTCTATATCTCCTGAAGCCAAATGAAAGCTTTGTGAGATGAACAGACCCAAATTTCACTTTTAAATCACTGTAAATCTTCCACTGAGCTTTTAACTGAAGAACAGTTGGAGCTGAATCATTCAGTCAGCGAGCGGTCTGATCACATGGAGTATTTGAACGTTTGACTTCTGCCACTGAAATCCAATCTAATCAGTTATTATGCCAATAACAATATTACACTTATGTTTGACAGTTTATAAAGTGACAGTGGATAAGATGGATCTGGCACAGGACACTGACATCTATCACTTGAAGGTGGAGCAAGTGCTGAAAGAAGGTACGGTTCAATATTCCCTCCACACTGTAAAAAATGTGGCTGCGATTAGTTAAAATTTGTTGAGATAACTTAAATATCCAACTTAACCAAACTAAAGTTAACTAAACTTAATATTTTAAGTCAAGCTTGAACACATACTTTTTAAAGTTGAAACAATGTTGGATTCTAAGTTGTGCTAAATAATCGCAGCAATTTTTTTTACAGTGCATTCTTCTGATTATGAAATGCATTTGAAATGTGTCTGATTCTTGTTGAATGCTGTTAGTCCTTTCAAATACATATTCAGAGGCTATTGCAGTGAAAGTGTGTCCTGAACACTGTTCTGTCCTGTAGGCACTGATGAGGATGTTGAGGGGAAAGTGAGACAATTTTTGGCTCGTCCCAGTTGCAGAGAGAGTTTAGGATTGGAACAAGGCAAGTCGTATCTCATCATGGACGAATCCACTGACCTGCTAAAGCTCGGAGGAACGTAAGTGTCCACTGTGTGTCTGTAAATTACAGGATTTGCCTGAGCTTTATGCATTTAAAGTCTTTACAAGGTTGTTCATGGCTCAATGATGAGACCGTTTTTTTTCTTCAAAATGCATTTTAAATAACCTAGAATAGACTAGAATACACTTGACAAAATAAGGAAAAACAAATACGAAATGATCTGAATACAAATCATCTGTGATGAACTTGAGTTTGAGGTTTAAAGTAAAACATGTCTAGGTGGTGTAACTGTCCAGTGATTAACTCTTTCCCCGCCATTGAAAGATTTTTCCGTCATTTATGACTCATCGCTTTCCCGGTGAAAATGAACATTTCTGGTAATGCATGTTTTCACTGTTATACGGTCTATACGATTGCCCATCTTCTTAAAGAGTACAGAATCTCCCGATCAAAAAACAGTTGCGCACATGTAAAATAACGTGATCATTAAACAGCATAAAAATCAAAACTGACTAATGTTACTGAATGAAATGTGGACCCATGAAGAGGAAACGTCTGTGAAGCTTTAGAGTATTGATGGACTCGATCGACTCCATCTGTGTTTTGATCATCATCCTGAATCCGTCTTCAAGTCTTCAAAAATGTGATTTTATCAGATTTTTGTCCAAAATTTTGCTTTTTTTATGAAGCTAACCCACATTCAAATGTTGATTATAAAATAAAAAGCTTTTTGTTTTTTAAAGCAGGCTCTGCTATTTTGAGATATTGCATGTTCTGTTCAGATTTACCTGGTGGCAGGTAAAACGTTAAATGGGAAAAAGTGCGGATTATAAGGCAATTCTTAGAAAAATAAATATTGGCATAAGTTATAAGCTATTTTGTTTGTAAAATACTAATATATGAAAGACGTTTGTCTGCCAAAATAAAGATAGCATGATGTAAGCATTATGCTGGAATCTATTTGTGACAAGAAAAAACATAAAACTGAGAAGACTCCATTAGATACTAATATCACATATTTTGCCCTGTTATTAAAATGTTCTGTTCAGGTGAAACTAAATGTGTATTAAATGTTTGTCAAAAATGTATAAAAAACAACATGAATGCAAATAATTCTCCTTTTCATCACTGTGGACATCCATATTTTTCATTGACCCTTATACTTGAAAGGATGCATGTGCTTCGTAAATTAAGTCTGTAATTGTATTCTGTTGTGTTTAGTCTGCAGTACGTCTTTGGAGAGCACACCTGGGTTGAATACTGGCCCACAAGAGAGGAAAGCCAAACTCGAGAATACAGGGATCAGTACATCGGCATCTCTGCGCTCAAGCTTAACCTCCTGACACATGGATGTGCTCCATAACTATACATTTGATGATTACAGGAAATTAAACATCATCGAGGAGAGATTCCCTGACGTGATTGTAAAGTGCTTTTGGCGTACAGTAGTACATATGAAAAAAAAAGGTTATACAATTTGAAAAATGATCATTTTAGACTTGTGACTAATTAATGTAATAAACAGTGCCTTGCAAGAATATTCTAATTACTTTTCTCATTCTGAATCACAAATCCAACATTATCATTTGTTTTGTGTGATATTTTAAATCTGTATCTCATTTTAATAAAAATACTTTAAAGGAGAATCTCGAGCTATCTGAATATATAATCTGAAACACATTTGTGTGAATAAAGGCTAAACATAATTCAAAAGGGGGAAAAAAAACTGAAATTGAAATGGCTCCAGATGATCGTTCCTGACATTCACTTTCTGACAGGAGTTTGGACAATAAAAGATATTGAAGATGTATTGGGATAATGCAGTGATGCCTCACATCTGTATAGCAATAAGTAAATTACTAATTTCTAGAAAATTCAAGAAGCAAAACCTCTCAAGCCCTGCTTTGGAGATGTTCAGGTCTGGAAACTGGTTTAGAAAAGGAAAATAACACACATCACACAGAAAGGACATTTTGATCATATAACGTATTGAGTTTTTCTCATATCCCTCGGTTGTACAGAGGGCAGGAAAGAGAGATTCAGAAATTACAAAAATTAAAGACATAAGAGTGTTCGGAAAATAAGAAATGTGCATCAATTTGTGATTATTAAAGTTCAAATGCTTTGAAACTCTACTGAATAAACTAAATTAACATTAACTTATAGTTAGACATAACTCATACAGTAACTGCTTTTTAAATAATCATAACTGTTTGTTGATTTTCCCCTGGACTGAAGCACAGGCTCTACTCTTCAGCACAACGGTGACCCAAAAAACTCAGAAACACTTTAAATCCCAAAAGAACATTAACTAACAGATCTCTGAGGATCTCAGCAGAGGAGGATTAAACAACTCCACAAACAGCATTACCAGCTTCACTTATTACTAACCAGACTGACTTTATTTCTGTCAGACGTCTACAGAAGTTTTATTGAAAAATAATAGAGTTTGTAGCAACATGATGGAGAACGTCTAGGTTACTTATGTATCCCTATAGGGAATGGAGATGTTACGTCTGATTGGAAGTGACGAATTGGGATCCCGCCTGCACACCCAATAACCTTCGAGTGGTAACAGAACAAGCCAATGGACATTGTGTTTGCAATCGCAGGGAACGAACGGGACACAGCAATGCAGGCGTTGGGTCTGCCTCCGGCGGCAGGGCTTGCTAGTTCACCAGCTGGTCCCTGAAGGGAGTTGTAGGAACTCTGAGCACGTATCCAGGCCGGGGTCCAATGAACAACAGATGTTGAAACCAAAGTATTGTACAATACAAAACAGATTTAAAACAGTTTAAGAAAAAAAAGGACAAATGAAAAATGTACACCATCATTTAAAAGAATACATATAGGTCTTCAAAGAGGATTTAAACATGAAAATGGAAGAAGAAGATCTACTGTGAAGGTGAATACTATTCCAAAGCCTCGGAGCAGCTGAGGAAGCCCAGTCACCTTTAGTATTAAACCGTCAACGAGGAACTGAGAGTAATAACTGAACTGCATTTAACAACAGCACTAATCTGCTAAACAAAACATAGTGTGGAATCAAAAATATTATGTTTTTGATGCTGTCGCGCACATTCGAAGAGAGGGGACCGAGCTGAGAGTCAAATACGATTATATCAGTCTTATCATTGTTTAAAAGACTCAAAGTGAGCTTTCTCCCATGATCCTCAAACGTTCTTTCCACTTAATTGTGATTAACAATTCAACATTCTAGGAATATTGATTACAGTCCAGGAACATAAAAATGTCCAGTTTCCTGAACGTTCATATAATGTTATTTCAAGGTTAGTGTGATGTTCCTGAAACATTATTTCAATCATTCAAACTCCTGCTGTGAACAAACACTGAAAGAAAGAGAAATAATAACACAAACTACAACTTTATTCAGACACAGCCTTAGATAAACTGAAGATAAAAGAAGACATTAAATCTCTCAAGATCTGATTACACAACTCCACAAACAGCATTACCAGCTTCACTTATTACTAACCAGACTGACTTTATTTCTGTCAGACGTCTACAGAAGTTTTATTGAGAATTAGCAGAGGTTTAGATGTGGATGTTTTATTATTTCGTCATGGTGATTAGTGTTTGCTTTAGTTCGTGACCCTTGACTTTTAGACATATTTTCTTTGGCTGCTGTAACTGTGTTTGTAAGACACATTTGTTTGGCAGGAAAAGCCAAAAGAGAATGCATTCAGGTGATGTTGGTTTGTTATTGATGATCACAACATAATCATCATCTAGACTAGAATCAGTATTTAGTCTTTGTAGGGTGTTTATGATTTATATATATTTTTATTATAATAGACCTGTGATTGTACAGAATGAGATCCAGGAATGTAATAATGATTTATAAAGGGTTTTGAGTGTATAATAATACATATTTAGGGGCCAAGCACTGAAGGTGCGGGCACCTATTGTATCTGTTCCCGTTCTTATTCTTCTTTTTAGGGGCCAAGCACTGAAAGTGCGGAGGCACCTATTGTTTTCGTTCCGGTTCTTATTATTATTAGGGGCCAAGCACTGAAGGTGCGGGCACCTATTGTATCTGTTCCCGTTCTTATTCTTCTTCTTTTTCTTTTTCTTTTTCCGACTGGGCGTCTATGGCAGCCTATAGAACCGTTTGCGGGAAACTTATACAAATTGGCACAGTGATAGAGGACAGCCTGAACTATCACCATAGCAAATTTGGAGTCTCCAACTCATTCCCTCTAGCGCCACCACCTGTCCAAAGTTTCACTTATATTATGCTAATAACTTTTGAACCACAAGGGCTAGAAACAAAATTCTTTTTTCCGCTGATTCCTGAGCTCATGACGATTCGACTGCACCCTATGACGTCATTTTCCGTCATAATAGTTTTCCCGCCATTTTGAATTTTCCGAAAAACCTACTTTTTCGAACTCCTCCTAGGCCGTTGCTCCGAATTTCACGAAAAATGAACCAGATCATCTCCAGACCTTGACGACCAAAAGTTATGGAATTCAAGTTGATTCGAATTACCGTTCTCGAATACCGCGCAAATAAATTTTACGTAGCGCTTGCGAAAACAGACGTAAGGCCGTATCTCCACAACGCTTTATCGGATTCAGACCAAATTTGGTACATGTCATCACAAGCATGACTTGAGGCTACATGCTGCGTTTCGGCACAGCGCCACCTACTGGTCCGGAGATATGAATAATTTATGTTTTTGCTTATAACTTCTGAATGGTTTGTCCAAAAATCACAAAAGTGGTCTCGTTAGGTTCAGGGCATCATACTGAGTCGACTGATATCCAATTTTCCCATATCGGCCATTTTGGCTGTCGGCCATTTTGAATTATGTGCTAAAATGCTGTATTTTATGAACGCATGAACATATCGTTACGAAACTCAGTATGGGTCATCAGTACAACGCCCTAAAGGTACTCAAAAATTTATGAGACAGCGCCACCTTTTGGTCAAAAGTTATAATGAAATTTCCAAAAATGCTAATAACTTTTGAATAAATTTGCCTATAGTAATTACACTGATCTCAATAGATTCCTTGGGTTATGCTGAAAACATAGATACCAATTTTGCCATAGTCAGCCAAACTTCCTGTCCGCCATCTTTATTTTCTTTTAAAACCTACTTTTTCGAACTCCTCCTAGACCGAAGGTCCGATTTTCACCAAAATCGGATCGTGTCATCTCCAGACTGTGCCGAGTAAAAGTTATGGATTTCGTGTCGATAGACAAAACCGTTTTCGTATACCGCAGTGGCAAAGTTGAGGCATGATGCCAAAATGACTATTCAGGCTTTATATCTGCAATGCCTTGACATATTGACACCAAACTTTGTATGTGTCATTGTCACTTCACTCTGACCACATCACATCAGTTTCGTAACTGCGCCACCTATTGGTCGAAAGTGATAATCATATTTTTAGTTATTGTATGTGATTTTTCAACCATTTTGCCAAAATTCATCTTCAAATGTCTTTAATTGCTCCTTGCTGCAGTGGGTCTCACACTCCCAGCCACTTTGGCATGTCTTGTCGTCTTGCTTGCGCTTGGCCCCGGTGATTGCTGCTTGCAGCTATATTTATTAGGGGCCAAGCACTGAAGGTGCGGGCACCTATTGTATCTGTTCCCGTTCTTATTCTTCTTCTTTTTCTTTTTCTTTTTCCGACTGGGCGTCTATGGCAGCCTATAGAACCGTTTACGGGAAACTTATGAAAATTGGCACAGTGATAGAGGACAGCCTGACCTATTACCATAGCAAATTTGGAGTCTCCAACTCATTCCCTCTAGCGCCACCAGCTGTCCAAAGTTTCACTCATGTTTATGCTAATAACTTTTGAACCACAAGGGCTAGAAACAAAATTCTTTTTTCCTCTGATTCCTGAGCTCATGACGATTCGAATGCACCCTATGACGTCATTTTCCGTCATAAAAGTTTTCCCGCTATTTTGAATTTTCCGAAAAACCTACTTTTTCGAACTCCTCCTAGGCCGTTGCTCCGAATTTCATGAAAAATGAACCAGATCATCTCCAGACCTTGACGACCAAAAGTTATGGAATTCAAGTTGATTCGAATTACCGTTCTCGAATACCGCGCAAATAAATTTTACGTAGCGCTTGCGAAAACAGACGTAAGGCCGTATCTCCACAACGCTTTATCGGATTCTGACCAAATTTGGTATATGTCATCACAAGCATGACCTGAGGCTACATGCTGCGTTTCGGCGCAGCGCCACCTACTGGTCCGGAGATATGAAGAATTTATGTTTTTGCTTATAACTTCTGAACGGTTTGTCCAAAAATCACAAAAGTGGTCTCGTTAGATTCAGGGCGTCGTGCTGAGTTGACTGATATCCAATTTTCCCATATCGGCCATTTTGGCTGTCGGCCATTTTGAATTATGTGCTAAAATGCTGTATTTTATGAACGCATGAACGTATCGTTACGAAACTCAGTATGGGTCATCAGTACAACGCCCTAAAGGTACTCAAAAATTTTTGAGACAGCGCCACCTTTTGGTCAAAAGTTATAATTAAATTTCCAAAAATGCTAATAACTTTTGAATAAATTTGCCTATAGTAATGACACTGGTCTCAATAGATTCCTTGGGTTATGCTGAAAACATAGATACCAATTTTGCCATAGTCAGCCAAACTTCCTGTCCGCCATCTTTATTTTCTTTTAAAACCTACTTTTTCGAACTCCTCCTAGACCGAACGTCCGATTTTCACCAAAATCGGATCGTGTCATCTCCAGACCGTGCCGAGTAAAAGTTATGGATTTCGTATCTATAGCCAAAACCGTTTTCGTATACCGCAGTGGCAAAGTTGAGTCATGATGCCAAAATGACTATTCAGGCTTTATATCTGCAATGCCTTGACATATTGACACCAAACTTTGTAAGGGTCATTGTCACTTCACTCTGACCACATCACATCAGTTTCGTAATTGCGCCACCTATTGGTCGAAAGTGATAATCATATTTTTAGTTAATGTATCAACCATTTTGCCAAAATTCATCTTTAAATGTCTTCAATTGCTCCTTGCTGCAGTGGGTCTCACACTCCCAGCCACTTTGGCATGTCTTGTCGTCTTGCTTGCGCTTGGCCCCGGTGATTGCTGCTTGCAGCTATATTTAGAATTGTGGCACTTCTTAATTTATGAATTTCCAATTTTCTTCTTTAGAAAGTCTAGTTCTGCTTCAGAGTATAGAGAGAGCTGAATTGATGGCACTGATATTTTCATTAACATACACTTCTACTTTTGATCAGGGTGTTTCCTCCGAGGAGGCAGTGCCACCTTAAAAAATGTTTATGAGAAAATAATGATCGATACAAAGTGTATAAATCACTCATGAGAAGTCACTCACTCAAATGAAATATATTTAGGGGCCAAGCACTGAAGGTGCGGGCACCTATTGTATCTGTTCCCGTTCTTATTCTTCTTTTTCTTTTTCTTTTTCTTTTTTTTCTTTTTCTTCCGACTGGGCGTCTATGGCAGCCTATAGAACCGTTTGCGGGAAACTTATACAAATTGGCACAGTGATAGAGGACAGCCTGAACTATCACCATAGCAAATTTGGAGTCTCCAACTCATTCCCTCTAGCGCCACCAGCTGTCCAAAGTTTCACTCATGTTTATGCTAATAACTTTTGAACCACAAGGGCTAGAAACAACATTCTTTTTTCCTCTGATTCCTGAGCTCACGACGATTCGACTGCACCCTATGACGTCATTTTCCGTCATAATAGTTTTCCCGCCATTTTGAATTTTCCGAAAAACCTACTTTTTCGAACTCCTCCTAGGCCGTTGCTCCGAATTTCACGAAAAATGAACCAGATCATCTCCAGACTATGACGACCAAAAGTTATGGAATTCAAGTTGATTCGAATTACCGTTCTCGAATACCGCGCAAATAAATTTTACGTAGCGCTTGCAAAAACAGACGTAAGGCCGTATCTCCACAACGCTTTATCGGATTCAGACCAAATTTGGTACATGTCGTCACAAGCATGACCTGAGGTTACTTGCTGCGTTTCGGCGCAGCGCCACCTACTGGTCCGGAGATATGAATAATTTATGTTTTTGCTTATAACTTCTGAACGGTTTGTCCAAAAATCACAAAAGTGGTCTCGTTAGATTCAGGGCGTCGTGCTGAGTTGACTGATATTCAATTTTCCCATATCGGCCATTTTGGCTGTCGGCCATTTTGAATTATGTGCTAAAATGCTGTATTTTATGAACGCATGAACGTATCGTTACGAAACTCAGTATGGGTCATCAGTACAACGCCCTAAAAGTACTCAAAAATTTATGAGACAGCGCCACCTTTTGGTCAAAAGTTATAATGAAATTTCCAAAAATGCTAATAACTTTTGAATAAATTTGCCTATAGTAATGACACTGATCTCAATAGATTCCTTGGGTTATGCTGAAAACATAGATACCAATTTTGCCATAGTCAATCAAAGTTCCTGTCCGCCATCTTTATTTTCTTTTAAAACCTACTTTTTCGAACTCCTCCTAGACCGAACGTCCGATTTTCACCAAAATCGGATCGTGTCATCTCCAGACTGTGCCGAGTAAAAGTTATGGATTTCGTGTCGATAGACAAAACCGTTTTCGTATACCGCAGTGGCAAAGTTGAGGCATGATGCCAAAATGACTATTCAGGCTTTATATCTGCAATGCCTTGACATATTGACACCAAACTTTGTATGTGTCATTGTCACTTCACTCTGACCACATCACATCAGTTTCGTAACTGCGCCACCTATTGGTCGAAAGTGATAATCATATTTTTAGTTATTGTATGTGATTTTTCAACCATTTTGCCAAAATTCATCTTCAAATGTCTTTAATTGCTCCTTGCTGCAGTGGGTCTCACACTCCCAGCCACTTTGGCATGTCTTGTCGTCTTGCTTGCGCTTGGCCCCGGTGATTGCTGCTTGCAGCTATATTTAGGGGCCAAGCACTGAAGGTGCGGGCACCTATTGTATCTGTTCCCGTTCTTATTAGGGGCCAAGCACTGAAGGTGCGGGCACCTATTGTATCTGTTCCCGTTCTTATTCTTCTTTTTAGGGGCCAAGCACTGAAGGTGCGGGCACCTATTGTATCTGTTCCCGTTCTTCTTCTTCTTCTTTTTCTTCCGACTGGGCGTCTATGGCAGCCTATAGAACCGTTTGCGGGAAACTTATGAAAATTGGCACAGTGATAGAGGACAGCCTGAACTATCACCATAGCAAATTTGGAGTCTCCAACTCATTCCCTCTAGCGCCACCAGCTGTCCAAAGTTTCACTCATGTTTATGCTAATAACTTTTGAACCACAAGGGCTAGAAACAAAATTCTTTTTTCCTCTGATTCCTGAGCTCATGACGATTCGACGGCACCCTATGACGTCATTTTCCGTCATAATAGTTTTCCCGCCATTTTGAATTTTCCGAAAAACCTACTTTTTCGAACTCCTCCTAGGCCGTTGCTCCGAATTTCACGAAAAATGAACCAGATCATCTCCAGACCTTGACGACCAAAAGTTATGGAATTCAAGTTGATTCGAATTACCGTTCTCGAATACCGCGCAAATAAATTTTACGTAGCGCTTGCGAAAACAGACGTAAGGCCGTATCTCCACAACGCTTTATCGGATTCAGACCAAATTTGGTACATGTCATCACAAGCATGACCTGAGGCTACATGCTGCGTTTCGGCGCAGCGCCACCTACTGGTCCGGAGATATAAAGAATTTATGTTTTTGCTTATAACTTCTGAACGGTTTGTCCAAAAATCACAAAAGTGATCTCGTTAGATTCAGGGCGTCGTGCTGAGTTGAATGATATCCAATTTTCCCATATCGGCCATTTTGGCTGTCGGCCATTTTGAATTATGTGCTAAAATGCTGTATTTTATGAACGCATGAACGTATCGTTACGAAACTCAGTATGGGTCATCAGTACAACGCCCTAAAGGTACTCAAAAATTTATGAGACAGCGCCACCTTTTGGTCAAAAGTTATAATGAAATTTCAAAAATGCTAATAACTTTTGAATACATTTGCCTATAGTAATGACACTGATCTCAATAGATTCTTTGGGTTATGCTGAAAACATAGATACCAATTTTGCCATAGTCAGCCAAACTTCCTGTCCGCCATCTTTATTTTGTTTTAAAACCTACTTTTTCGAACTCCTCCTAGACCGAACATCCGATTTTCACCAAAATCGGATCGTGTCATTTCCAGACCGTGCCGAGTAAAAGTTATGGATTTCGTGTCGATAGATGAAACCGTTTTCGTATACCGCAGTGGCAAAGTTGAGGCATGATGCCAAAATGACTATTCAGGCTTTATATCTGCAATGCCTTGACATATTGACACCAAACTTTGTAAGTGTCATTGTCACTTCACTCTGACCACATCACATCAGTTTCGTAACTGCGCCACCTATTGGTCGAAAGTGATAATCATATTTTTAGTTATTGTATGTGATTTTTCAACCATTTTGCCAAAATTCATCTTTAAATGTCTTCAATTGCTCCTTGCTGCAGTTGGTCTCTCACTTCCAGCCACTTTGGCATGTCTTGTCGTCTTGCTTGCGCTTGGCCCCGGTGATTGCTGCTTGCAGCTATATTTATTATTATTAGGGGCCAAGCACTGAAGGTGCGGGCACCTATTGTATCTGTTCCCGTTCTTATTCTTCTTCTTTTTCTTTTTCCGACTGGGCGTCTATGGCAGCCTATAGAACCGTTTGCGGGAAACTTATACAAATTGGCACAGTGATAGAGGACAGCCTGAACTATCACCATAGCAAATTTGGAGTCTCCAACTCATTCCCTCTAGCGCCACCAGCTGTCCAAAGTTTCACTCATGTTTATGCTAATAACTTTTGAACCACAAGGGCTAGAAACAAAATTCTTTTTTCCTCTGATTCCTGAGCTCATGACGATTCGACTGCACCATATGACGTCATTTTCCGTCATAATAGTTTTCCCGCCATTTTGAATTTTCCGAAAAAACTACTTTTTCGAACTCCTCCTAGGCCGTTGCTCCGAATTTCACGAAAAATGAACCAGATCATCTCCAGACCTTGACGACCAAAAGTTATGGAATTCAAGTTGATTCGAATTACCGTTCTCGAATACCGCGCAAATAAATTTTACGTAGCGCTTGCGAAAACAGATGTAAGGCCGTATCTCCACAACGCTTTATCGGATTCAGACCAAATTTGGTACATGTCATCAAAAGCATAACCTGAGGCTACATGCTGCGTTTCGGCGCAGCGCCACCTACTGGTCCGGAGATATGAAGAATTTATGTTTTTGCTTATAACTTCTGAATGGTTTGTCCAAAAATCACAAAAGTGGTCTCGTTAGATTCAGAGCGTCGTGCTGAGTTGACTGATATCCAATTTTCCCATATCGGCCATTTTGGCTGTCGGCCATTTTGAATTATGTGCTAAAATGCTGTATTTTATGAATGCATGAACGTATCGTTGCGAAACTCAGTATGGGTCATCAGTACAACGCCCTAAAGGTACTCAAAAATGTATGAGACAGCGCCACCTTTTGGTCAAAAGTTATAATGAAATTTCCAAAAATGCTAATAACTTTTGAATAAATTTGCCTATAGTAATGACACTGATCTCAATAGATTCATTGGGTTATGCTGAAAACATAGATACCAATTTTGCCATAGTCAGCCAAACTTCCTGTCCGCCATCTTTATTTTCTTTTAAAACCTACTTTTTCGAACTCCTCCTAGACCGAACGTCCGATTTTCACCAAAATCGGATCGTGTCATCTCCAGACCGTGCCGAGTAAAAGTTATGGATTTCGTGTCGATAGACAAAACCGTTTTCGTATACCGCAGTGTCAAAGTTGAGGCATGATGCCAAAATGACTATTCAGGCTTTATATCTGCAATGCCTTGACATATTGACACCAAAACTTTGTATGTGTCATTGTCACTTCACTCTGACCACATCACATCAGTTTCGTAACTGCGCCACCTATTGGTCGAAAGTGATAATCATATTTTTAGTTATTGTATGTGATTTTTCAACCATTTTGCCAAAATTCATCTTCAAATGTCTTTAATTGCTCCTTGCTGCAGTTTGTCTCACACTTTCAGCCATGTAGGCATATCTCGTCGTCTGCTTTTGCGCTTGGCCCCGTAATGGCTGCTTGCAGCTATATTTAGGGGCCAAGCACTGAAAGTGCGGAGGCACCTATTGTTTTCGTTCCGGTTCTTATTATTATTAGGGGCCAAGCACTGAAGGTGCGGGCACCTATTGTATCTGTTCCCGTTCTTATTCTTCTTTTTCTTTTTCTTTTTCTTTTTTTTCTTTTTCTTCCGACTGGGCGTCTATGGCAGCCTATAGAACCGTTTGCGGGAAACTTATACAAATTGGCACAGTGATAGAGGACAGCCTGAACTATCACCATAGCAAATTTGGAGTCTCCAACTCATTCCCTCTAGCGCCACCAGCTGTCCAAAGTTTCACTCATGTTTATGCTAATAACTTTTGAACCACAAGGGCTAGAAACAACATTCTTTTTTTCCTCTGATTCCTGAGCTCACGACGATTCGACTGCAACCTATGACGTCATTTCCGTCATAATAGTTTTCCCGCCATTTTGAATTTTCCGAAAAACCTACTTTTTCGAACTCCTCCTAGGCGTTGCTCCGAATTTCACGAAAAATGAACCAGATCATCTCCAGACTATGACGACCAAAAGTTATGGAATTCAAGTTGATTCGAATTACCGTTCTCGAATACCGCGCAAATAAATTTTACGTAACGCTTGCAAAAACAGACGTAAGGCCGTATCTCCACAACGCTTTATCGGATTCAGACCAAATTTGGTACATGTCATCACAAGCATGACCTGAGGTTACTTGCTGGCGTTTCGGCGCAGCGCCACCTACTGGTCCGGAGATATGAATAATTTATTTTTTTGCTTATAACTTCTGAACGGTTTGTCCAAAAATCACAAAAGTGGTCTCGTTAGATTCAGGGCGTCGTGCTGAGTTGACTGATATTCAATTTTCCCATATCGGCCATTTTGGCTGTCGGCCATTTTGAATTATGTGCTAAAATGCTGTATTTTATGAACGCATGAACGTATCGTTACGAAACTCAGTATGGGTCATCAGTACAACGCCCTAAAAGTTCTCAAAATTTATGAGACAGCGCCACCTTTTGGTCAAAAAGTTATAATGAAATTTCCAAAAATGCTAATAACTTTTGAATAAATTTGCCTATAGTAATGACACTGATCTCAATAGATTCTTTGGGTTATGCTGAAAACATAGATACCAATTTTGCCATAGTCAGCCAAATTTCCTGTCCGCCATCTTTATTTTGTTTTTAAAACCTACTTTTTCGAACTCCTCCTAGACCGAACATCCGATTTTCACCAAAATCGGATCGTGTCATCTCCAGACCGTGCCGAGTAAAAGTTATGGATTTCGTGTCGATAGACGAAAACCGTTTTCGTATACCGCAGTGGCAAAGTTGAGGCATGATGCCAAAAATGACTATTCAGGCTTTATATCTGCAATGCCTTGACATATTGACACCAAACTTTGTATGTGTCATTGTCACTTCACCTCTGACCACATCACATCAGTTTCGTAACTGCACCACCTATTGGTCGAAAGTGATAATCATATTTTTAGTTATTGTATGTGATTTTTTCAACCATTTTGCCAAAATTCATCTTCAAATGTCTTTAATTGCTCCTTGCTGCAGTGGGTCTCACACTCCCAGCCACTTTGGCATGTCTTGTCGTCTTGCTTGCGCTTGGCCCGGTGATTGCTGCTTGCAGCTATATTTATTAGGGGCCAAGCACTGAAGGTGCGGGCACCTATTGTATCTGTTCCCGTTCTTATTCTTCTTTTTCTTTTTCTTTTTCTTCCGACTGGGCGTCTATGGCAGCCTATAGAACCGTTTGCGGGAAACTTATACAAATTGGCACAGTGATAGAGGACAGCCTGAACTATCACCATAGCAAATTTGGAGTCTCCAACTCATTCCCTCTAGCGCCACCAGCTGTCCAAAGTTTCACTCATGTTTATGCTAATAACTTTTGAACCACAAGGGCTAGAAACAACATTCTTTTTTCCTCTGATTCCTGAGCTCATGACGATTGGACTGCACCCTATGACGTCATTTTCCGTCATAATAGTTTTCCCGCCATTTTGAATTTTCCGAAAAACCTATTTTTTCGAACTCCTCCTAGGCCGTTGCTCCGAATTTCACGAAAAATGAACCAGATCACCTCCAGACCTTGACGACCAAAAGTTATGGAATTCAAGTTGATTCGAATTACCGTTCTCCGAATACCGCTCAAATAAATTTTACATAGCGCTTGCGAAAACCGACGTAAAGGCCGTATCTCCACAACGCTTTATCGGATTCAGACCAAATTTGGTACCTGTTATCACAAGCATGACTTGAGGCTACATGCTGCGTTTTCGGCGCAGCGCCACCTACTGGTCCGGAGATATGAAGAATTTATGTTTTTGCTTATAACTTCTGAACGGTTTGTCCAAAAATCACAAAGTGATCTCGTTAGATTCAGGGCATCGTGCTGAGTTGACTGATATCCAATTTTCCCATATCGGCCATTTTGGCTGTCGGCCATTTTGAATTATGTGCTAAAATGCTGTATTTTATGAACGCTTGAACGTATCATTACGAAACTCAGTATGAGTCATCAGTACAACGCCCTAAAGGTACTTAAAAATTTATGAGACAGCGCCACCTTTTGGTCAAAAAGTTATAATGAAATTTCCAAAAATGCTAATAACTTTTGAATAAATTTGCCTATAGTAATGACACTGGTCTCAATAGATTCCTTGGGTGTATGCTTGAAAACATAGATACCAATTTTGCCATAGTCAATCAAAGTTCCTGTCCGCCATCTTTATTTTCTTTTAAAACCTACTTTTGCGAACTCCTCCTAGACCGAACGTCCGATTTTCACCAAAATCGGATCGTGTCATCTCCAGACCGTGCCGAGTAAAAGTTATGGATTTCGTGTCGATAGACAAAACCGTTTTCGTATACCGCAGTGGGCAAAGTTGAGGCATGATGCCAAAATGACTATTCAGGCTTTATATCTGCAATGCCTTGACAGATTGACACCAAACTTTGTATGTGTCATTGTCACTTCACTCTGACCACATCACATCAGTTTCGTAACTGCGCCACCTACTGGTCGAAAGTGATAATCATATTTTTAGTTAATGTATGTGATTTTTTCAACCATTTTGCCAAAATTCATCTTTAAATGTCTTCAATTGCTCCTTGCTGCAGTTGGCCTCACACTCCCAGCCACTTTAGCATGTCTCGTCGTCTGCTTTTGCGCTTGGCCCCGTGATGGCTGCTTGCAGCTATATTTCCATTTATTTTACTTTGGGTTGGGCTTTTCGTTGGTCCCAATAGATTCTGATATCTATTGGGACTAATATCTATCTAGAGACTAATATCTGTCTTTTGGAGCCTCATGTCCCAATAGAACCCCAGACAGTTGTAAGTTGCCTACTCAATACACCAGAATTTATGACAAATAGTGTAATAAAGTGTACAAATGCTCATCTTCACAGGATGATGGGTATGAAGAAACAGTTTCTGCGCCACAGAGAGGCCTACAGAGTAATGTTAATATTATGTGTCTACACATTCAGACAATCTACACATTCACATTTGTATGTGGCGTAGCCTATAGAATCGAAGTTTATATCTAAGTATAAAAAGGACATTCTTATCCCCCAAGTGATTTTCAGTAAATGCCACAGTTTAATTCTGTAGAATTTGTTTAGAACTACATGATGTAACTCTAATGTGCTGTATTTTCAGTTGCCAGTCAGTTAACGTTAAATATACTTAATCTTATTAATTTCTTTTTTTAAAACAGCGGAAAAAACAGCAATAAATAAATGTACAGAAAGAATGAATGAAGTGTTTAAACACCGCTTCCTCTTTAAAAAAGGGGAGGAGACCGCAAGAAACTCTGGGTTTACCGAATAAAACCTGCTCCCGACCAGGTTAGGTTCACAGAGTAAGTTGCCATGGTAACTGACTCTGAGTATAAGTTACCTCTCTTTCAGAAACGGGCCTTGACTTACTCTGCTTTCTCGGGTTTGATATACCTCCCATTCTGAAACGGAAAACCCAGAGTTTCCCTCATTTCAGGGTTAACATACTCAGAGTTTTCACTTAACCTCCTTTCTGAAACAGGGCCCCAGGTTTCGGATACAGCTAATATATCAGGGTTGGCTGAATGTACAAGAGCTGTAAGTAAGTCTAGTTTTGGGAGTAGACTTCTAATGTTGATATGCATAAACCCAAGGCTTTTTACGATCACAGAAGTCAGTGAAAGAGATTGCCTGGGGGCTCAGGGAAGACACTAGGTGTTTTCGGGCCAGGGTTGCGCTCAACGTCTCCAGATGAACAAAGGAGAAGAAAAATAAGAGTGTGGCACATGGCTTTTAAGGACTGGGCGTTTAGGAGCGGCGGGTAGCATTATACAAAGAACTGGGCATCAGATCATAATACACTAACTGCAATGCAGTGTGAGAAGCTATAGATATGACAATATAAGTGTTCAACTGAGGTAAACCTAAGTGTAAAGTAGTAAAAAAAAGAAATTGCATCCCTGGACAGATAAAATATGCCAGAGGTGCCTGGCTCTGTAGTCAAAATAAAAGAATTAGCATAATTTAGGCAGAGGGGATTTAATATTCTACATGAGAGTAGGGGTAGTGAAGGAAAGCAAAAACAGCAAAAAACACGACATAATTTGGTGTAAACAAAACAGGGAAATCAAAAAAAAAAAAAAAAAAAAAAATAGTTAATAGCTAAAACTGAGCAAGGACAGTAATCGGTGTTGGGGCCTGACCCAAGAAACAAAAAAACAGTACCGTGATATATGTTGTTATTGTCCTCCTGCCGATAAAATGCTACCCACGGCTAATCGACCAGCCGGGATAAGCTAGCTGTGAACGCTCCGGATGTGCAATGGGACAAAAGTCCAGTAGAAGTCCGGTGTACACGTAGAGTAAACCAGTAAACAGTCGCTGTGTTGAATGGCCAGCCAACAACAGCAGGAAGAGACGCTATGAGCCAAGTCCGGAACAATGCCACTAGCCGTAGTTCGTTAACCGTTTGTCCGGATCCGATTCCAGGTAACTGGCTGGCTGTAATGATCCGATGATACACAGCAACCAATGTCCAATGTTGTATTATGAAGAGTCCGATAGAGCAGTGGAAAGACTTAAGACCCCAGGGCTGGTGGTAGTGTGCTGCGCGGATAAGCAGACGGATCTAGGTTCTGAGGAGGCGAATCTAGGGAGAGAGCTATCCGGATGGCTCAAAACAATAGGTGGAGGCCGCTAGCTGTAACTGGTTTGCTAACTGTCAGCTCGCTAACGCTGGTCGGCGTTAGTAACGAAAGTGTGCTTTGCACATAGGGAGAAAATAAATCCAAAAAAATATATAAATTGCATAATAGCAAAAAGAAATAAATATTTACGAGCAATTGCTTAGCTCACAGCTTTATAAAATCATAAACAAAACAAATCATAAACAAAAGTGAATACAGGGACAGAGACAAAACACGTCTGCACAGTTACGCCATCTTGGAAAACCTTGGATAAGGAACTTTAAAATAATGATAAAGCTTAACGGAACACCGGAAGAATCCAAAGTAATGGAAATTAAAGATATTAAAGAACTGGATAAGTATAGAGAATTACTCTTATCTCGAGAGATCACATGGAATATGCTGGCGTGAATATGAACAGTGGTCGAGGGATGTTTATGGACTGTCACTGGATCAAGGTTCAATCGGCTGGATATGGTTTCTATGATCTCATGGATGAGATGGGCTTTTTAGCAAACTGATCCATCCAATGTGTGTAAAAATATACTGCTACAAGATTAAGATAAGGACTCCTGACCTAGATGCTAAGTTAATAGGCCTGAGCTGTGATTGGCTGAAGGTCCATATAAGGAATGTACGAAGAGGCGACAAAAAAGGTTTGATGAACTTTTTTACGAAAGATCAAAAGGTACTCAAAGTAAAAGGAGACAGTTGTGTATGAAAAATGTCAGAATCAAAAGATGAATCTTTATTTTTAAGTGATCACAAAGTGCATGATTTTGAATGTGACGTGGACCCAAGAAGACATGTGTTTAACTCTAGCAATTCCACTTGTCGTTATTTATTCTGAAGAACAATTTGCTGAACAAATAGTTATTGATTCCATGTTTTCGTTCATTCATTTTAACTGCAGGAGCCTCTATAAAAACTTTGATAAGATTAATGATTTATTTGCATACTCTCAAGGGATGATTTATGCTGATAGCTTTAACAGAAACATGGATGCAAAAAATATTGATGGATATGAATTGTATCACATTAATAGAACAAATAAGAGATCAGGAGGTGTTGCTTTGTTTGTGAATGGAGATTTAAAATGTAAACAAATTCAGTGTATGACGATGGCAATTGATGATATAATGGAATGCATATCAGTGGAAATTGAGTTGGAAAAGAGGAGTAATATAATTGTTACGTGTATATATAGACGACCTGGGTCTCTGATGAAAACATTTATAGAAAACATGGATGAGTTATTGAGTAAGGTAAACGAAAACAAAACTTTTTTAGTTTGTGGAGATCTCAACACTGATTTAATAAAGGTTACTAAGCAGAAGTCATCCGCTGACTTTCTTGAGTTAATGTACTGAAGAGGGTTATACCCGCTGATTGATAAACCCAGTAGAATTACAGAGCAATCAGCAACCTTAATCGATAACATCTTTATAAATTGCTTTAAAGCTACAGTATGTAAGATTTTGAGCCACAAGAGGGCGCTGTTTCCAACAATAACAAAGGCGAGTCTTGATGACGCTATGAAGGAGAGTGGAACGATGGGAGATGTCGTTTTCATCATCCAGAGACGTATGGAATTAATGAATCATGATCACGGATGAGGTAATTTATTAGTTTTTGTATTACCTGTACGTCTGAACGAGAAATTTTAGGTCATGATAATGAAATTAACTACAAGGAACGCAAAATGTTATGCTATTTTATCCTATTACAGCTATTTGTCAAATGATTTGTTAGGTTAATGCTGCGTAGTTTTAGGATGTTTATAGTTAATGAAGTGTTGTTTTACGTGTTCAAACCAATCGTAGTAAAATTAAATTTGAACGGACATTTGCAAGTAATGGCTTAATATTTTTTAACAACAGATATCCGATTGTATTTAACTGAACTGCCATAATCTCGGTCACGGACTGGCCGGCCAATGTGGGCCGGCCCACCTTGTACAGAATATAAAATAATAACGGAAATCATAATAGGCTATTACATGCGTGGGTGCGGGGACGCGGCCGACAATTTTGTATAATTTATAATGTTGATATAGGCAATCGCATCACATCACGATAGTGTCGTGGGCAAGTGTGCCATCATATAACGTGGAAGACCCGAGTTCGTGTCCCAGCTAGAGGAACTTTTTTTGTGCTAACGCATTTGTCCACGTGATATTGCGGAAACCAAGAATAGTGCGGATATTGAGTCACTGATAGCAACATTTTTTTCCGGGACGGACAGTTATTTAAAATTGGAATTTCTCTGAAATAAAAAATCTTTGGAGACTTTTGGGATATTGTAAGTACATAACTGCAGGAAATAATATCACACTGTCCAAGTGATTTTTGGATCTTTTATTACAAAATTGTTACATATTGTATCTATAAAGAAAACATTAAATGTGGATTAGTTATAAATGATGTAAGTGATCACTTGCCAATTTTTTGTTACTTTTTCTTGGCAATTAAAAAGAAGTAAAGAGAAGATAGGGTGTAGACTTGTAAGAGTAAGAAACGTTGATGCTATAAATAGGTTACGGAATGATCTCCTAAATGAAGAATGGGAAGGGGTGTATGTGGAGGATGTTGATGCTGCCTACAATGCTTTTTTGGAATTGTATACAACATATTATGATAAACATTGTCAATAGTGGTAGACAAACAAAAAGCAAATGAAAATAGAAAGCCATGGGTATCAAAAGGATTGATGGATGCATGCAAAAAGAAAATAAACTTTATAGAAATTTTATAAACTATAGAACAAATACTGCGGAAATGAAATATAAGGTGTATAAAAATAAGCTAGTACAAATTATGAGACAGGCTAAGAAGGATTATTATAATAAACTGCTGGATGATAATAAAAATAACATAAAAGGTACATGGAACATTTTGAATAAAGTAATGGGTAACAAAACCAGCACATACATCATTTTATTTATAATAATAAGACACTGTATGATTTGAATGAGGTAGCTAATGAATTTAATTCTTTTTTTGTAAATGTGGGGCCAAATTTGGCGGATAGTATCAAGATACATGACATGTCATTACAAGGAGGGTGGAGAGGAGAAAGCAGAGTACTGCAGTCAATGTGTTTAGGGGATGTCTGTGAATCAGAAAATGATATCTATTGTTTCTAAGTCAAAGGGTAAGACTTCCATTGACTGTGATGGAATAGATATGGTTATATAAAAAAGACAATTGACTGTGTTGTTAAACCCATTTGTTATATTTGTAATCTTTCCTTTGGAAGGGGTATTTTTCCTGATAGAAAGAAGAGGGCAAAAGTTATTCCATTATTTAAAGCAGGAAATAAGCAAAGCTTCAATAACTATAGACCGGTTTCATTACTTTCACAATTTTCAAAAGTATTAGAAAAACTTTTTTGTTCATAAGTTGGACAGTTTTTAGAAAAGCATCACTTGTTGAGTGAAAGCCAGTATGGCTTTAGGCAAAAAAGATCCACAGTGACTGCCTTAATGAATATTGTTGAAGAAATAACAACAGCAATAGATGAAAAGAAATTCACAGTAGGAGTGTCTATTGATTTGAAAAAGGCATTTGATACTTTGGATCATGATATTTTACTTTCTAAATTAAGTTTGTATGGAATGAGAGGAAGGGCCCTAAATTGGTTGAGAAGTTATCTGAATAACAGGAAACAATATGTACAGTTAACTGATGTCAAATCACAACTTATGAAAATTAAATGTGGAGTACCACAGGGTTCTATTTTGGGACCTAACTTTTTATTTTATATATTAATGACATTTGTGTCCACATGAACATCGTTTCAAACACAAGATTATTGTAATATGTAATGAGAACATTTGGTTTAATCACTGAAACACAACAGTATGATCTTCTTTCAGTTTAGTACTTTTAACAGTCAGTTCATCCAACAGCAAACAATGCAAGATACATGTTTCAAATCAGCCTTAGAAGTGCTGAAATTAATATGCTATAGTACTATAAAATACATGTTACACAGTCACACATTAGGCAATACACTTACATTACTTACATTTACATAATCTATAATTTCCAAAATATCTCTGTGTAATCAAGTGAAGGGATCAATGAAGACATCCTCTACAATCATTTGGGCAAACTAGTTTTTATTTTTTCAGATATAATTGTAACATAGGTATATTTTCTATAATGTAACTAAATGAGAACAAAACATAACAATTAGTGCACACATTACATTAATTTGGCTCAAGCCTGTCTTGAGTATTTGGCCATAGATTCTCGTCCACATCACAATGAATGTTTTCATTGTTCAAGCACCTTGGAAAAAATCTTTTGGCATGACGAATCCATGCTTGACATTGGTCTACATTGATGTCATCACATGCATCATCCATGGCCTGAAGGAGGGTGGCACGCTCAAGGGGATGGCGATCATAGACCTTCCACCTCCATGCTGAAAAAAATTCCTCATTAGGGTTGAGGAAAGGAGAGTATGGAGGCAGGTAGAGGGTCATGAATTGAGGATGGGTCTGAAACCATGCTTGAACTACCTCTGCGTGGTGAAAACTGACATTAGCCCTATTCGCACAGGGATTAGTATTATCTAGGGACCTCGTGTGATTTAAAAATTACCCCCCAACATGTGAATTTCGTGTGGCACATTCGCACGGGATAAGCGAAGCCTGTGATTTTACTCGAATTTACTGACTTTTCTCCCGGAACCCGGATATAAAAATTGTAGTTTATACCCATATTATATTTATTTTAGCCCAGTGGAAATCCGTTTTCAGTGGGCGACTAGATGGCTTTTTGCGTGGTTGAGGGTCTGGTTAGATGGATTTAAAAAAAACATTTCACCAGGTTAAAATCTAATAGCTCAAGCTTTACGTTTGATTTATTTGTAACATTTAAATTTGAATTATGATGTGAAAATCCCCTTGCTTGATTGTGCATTATTTTTGATAGGCTATTGTTTGGAAATGTCTTGTCGTTATACGTCTCTAGATGTACGCATGATAGGCTATCATAAACAGAAGAATGTTACTTCACGCATGCTGTTAAATGTCATCCATCTAATCTTTCTTTTTGTCTTCTCTCTTCTGGTGGTTTTCAGCTTTCTCTTTTTTCTGCAAATTGTATATGGTGTCGGTGTGCGATATGACCCAGTGCCCAAAACACTGTCAAAACCAACGCAGCTTCCATTCTTCGTGAAAGATTAATAAAAAGGCGCAAAGGAAAGAAATACCTTGAAAAAAAAATATATACAGCCCCGCCAAATCCTGGACAAAATCAGAGATGCCGATTCGCACGGGACTAATATTATCACAGAACGTCGGTGTTCGGCGAAATATGGTAGGTAATTTGCGGGGGAATTATTACTTTACAATTTACAGACATGGCCGATTCGCACGGGATTAAGATCACAGACGACCTCCGCAATTATTACAAATGACTAGAGGTCCCTAGATAATAATAATCCCGTGCGAATAGGGCTAATTGTCCCACACAATTACATATGTGACCCCTTCACCTTGACAGGCCAGCTCAATTTCATTGAGAAACTCAATAAGATGTGCAGCATTATAGGAGCCAAGTAATGGCCTACGTCCTAGGACACCATCTTCAGAGATAGCTGCGCACATAGAGATGTTTCCCTCCAAGTTGTCCAGGCACTTGGACAGTGGCCCGTTGGCCGATAATGTTACGTCCACGGCGACGAGTTTTGGCAAGGTTAAAGCCCGCTTCATCAACAAAAACGTACTTGTGATGGTTCACATCAGAGTCAAGCACCATAACCCTCTAAAAAATATAATTTGGTTAGTTCTTTTTACAGTGTTGTTCCAATATACATATGATGCAAGTGATGCTTCAAATAGTAACAGTAAAACAATATACAGTATAGTGCTGTACCTAAACATACTCAGCCCTTAGTTGTTTCACCCGGTCATTGTTTCTCTCAAAAGGCACCAGGTAAATGTGTTTGCATTGATACCTGGTGCCGCTTTAAAAGGTGGGCTACTGTTGGTAGGTTGATGGATGCCACATTGGCAAAGGTGTCATTGTTCTCCTCAATTGCCTGCTTTATTTCTGACAGCTGTATATCATTCCTGGCCCTCACCATTTCCACCACTGCCAACTCTTGCTGGTCGGTCAGCACACGGCCACGACCACCACTATGGGGTTTTCTGTTAATTCTAAGCATAGAACAGAGAATACCTTTAATAGATCATGCTGTACAAATACTGTAACATGTTAACATGCATTACAATTTACTGTGAATGTAATAGTATACATCTTCCACACTTACCGGTTTTCTTGGCGAAAGGTTCGGATGATAGAATTGACAGTTGATCTTTTTAGATTTGGCTCAACTAATCTGGCAGCTTCTGCCATAGTAAGGCCTCGGTTCACCACATGATCAACGATGATGGCCCAAGACTTCATTAGAGACAACAGTTCTGCCTCCCCTCTCCGATGACCAACCCTTTGATGGGATCCCATGCCCACCTCTCTGACGGATCCCATGCCCACCTCTCTGACGGATCCCTCGTCCACGAGCTCTTCCAATTCCTTGCTGTCTATCCTGGTCCATGTTGAAAGAAATTGCCAGTGTTTAGACCCTCACTTTTATACAGATGGTACTCAACCAGAATAAGACTTTTACCGCCGCCGTTCCGAAAATAGTTCAAAGCAACATAAATTAAGATCATGCGTTTTTCTTTGCTTCTCTCTCGCACTGGATCTCTTTTATTTTAGTTTATAGTCTCCCTGCACTGCGCGGCGGCGGTCTCCTCTCGAAATTAAACAAGATTTCAGGGTAAAACCCCATTATACAGCTGATAATACTGTATATGTCGCTGTGTGTCATCCATACAAATCACGAAAAAAAAACTGTAACAAATGATTGAGTCTTGCTTCAAACAGAATGCCTGGTTTGAATTCACCGTACAATAAAACGAGGTGGATCGAGAATAAAAAGCTCTGTATCTGCTGCTCACTTGCATTCGTTTAGTTTGGCAAGAACGCATTTCGTCAATAGTTCATGTTTAGATAATGCCAGATTGTTGACACACACACTGCTCAAACAAGTTAAAATTCTACAAAACCAGTTGAAACAAATGGATTGAAACACTTCAACTGAAAGTGTGTGTGAAACCTCTTTAAATACAATACATAAAACTACAATATTCATAATTTAAGGGCCTACATTTGGACACATCGAGAGATTTATCTTTAAAAGTATTTTGCCTTTGCCTGGTCATCAGGCTCACTCTCCATATGAAAGACAGAACATTAACACCTCCTGAACCCCCAACCCCCCACAGGCGATCTGAGTTTGAGACCGACTTAAAACAAAGAGAAGTCGCAATTCACACTTAATTATAGACATTAGCATTAGGCTAGTAAAGTGTTGATAATGAAATTTTTTTATTATTTAGGCTATGTAGGCTAATGGGCTAATATTTCTGTCATAAAAGTTTATTAATAAACATTTAATTATTTAAATAATTGAAGAAATAAAACGCTACCTCGGTTTGGGCCAGCTTTTTCCAAGCAAACCTAAATACAAACGCATGTTCATTTGTTCAAACGCATGTTCATTTGTTCAAACGCATGTTCATTTGTTGTCATGAATACCAATGTTCAACTCAATGTTAAATTCCACGGGGATCTTTGGGATCCTTACAACCAGGGTGCGCGATTTGTGAATTAGCTATTATTTTTTATATATATAAATCTAGAACCACAGTGCTTGCTGCTGCTAAAACTAATTAACATTTATATAATTATTATGAACTTAAATGAAACAATATCGCAACATATCGACAAATAAATTATATGATCTGTTTTTACAATTTAATTCAGGGCGATTTAGCCTAGACTACATTTAATTATAGCGAGATTTTCACCCTTGTCCGTTCATCATTGGGAAGCGCTCACATGGATACCTAAACATGTTTGAGTAGATCCTCTGCACCTCTCGGTAGGGCTGGGCGATATGGCCTAAAAAAATTATCACAATAATTTTTTTTTAAATCAGTCGATATCGATAATTATCACGATAAATGTCAAATCTTTATTTCTTTTAAGTTTAAAGGCAGATTTTTGCTCCTAAGTGAAAGTTGTAGAAACCAGAGTGTTAATTGTGGTTTTAAAACTACTCTTTATTGTCAGAACATATCATGCCAAACACTTGCCAAACAGGACAAATCTAAGGTAGAACATTCAAACATTTGTCATTTTTCCTTAACAAAATAAATATCTTTATTGGAAAATTAATTTCTTAGTTTCTGCATGTGCTAATGGGGGATATTGTCTTGAAACAGGTTTGTGTTGCCTGACTTTGATGGCACGTATCTACACCACAGTTTGCAGTGCAGGCTGCAACATTAATATTACATGTTTTGTCTTGAAACGCATATTTGACAGTGAGTTGACAGTAGTATTATCTTCAGTTAGGATGCAGATTTACTATGTTAAAACTATGTTCATTAACAAAAACAGTAACATATGTTTTTAAAAAAAGTAACAACCGCATTTTTATTTGGTAAAATGTAATATTCTGACTGTTTGAGTTTTATTAAAATTAACCATTGGTCAGTATCATGCATTTAGATCATGAGAACCACAGATAAAACCAGGCATAGCCTATAGCAACTCACTATTATGGCAAAATGTAACTTTATGGTTTCTATGTTATTTATGTGAAAAACAGTAGCCTAAATACATTATTAAATAATTTAATAATATTATATTAGTCCCTTTAATACATTGTCTACATTAATAATATAATACAATTCAATATGTATATCCCCACATTTCATTGTGCAGTTAATATTACTAGGCTAACGTTACAGTAAATCCGTGGTAAATGATGGGAATGTGTAGACGGAAAAGCCTTCTGACTGTATCGTTGCGCAGTGTTTCTCCAGTTCGTCAGCGCCGTTTCATCTGCCTTTAAAGCAGCACTCAGTAGGTTTGGAAATGTCTTCGCTGTTTTCTCGCAGGTTTCGTTTTAGAGCTCCCCCTATAGTTTCGGAATAGATATTTGAGAAAACTGTCGTAAAACCATTGGCAACTTTCCCCCCTCCCATCTTCTCCCTCTGGTCACGTGCATTTGTTTTCAGAGAAGCCGCCGGCGAACGCACGGAGCCATGTCAACTGAGGTATGTATGATACTCAGAATGATATCATATAAATGTACGTGTGCAGTGCCGTACAGCAATTCGTTACATTGCGAGACTTGATATCACGCGATACTTTCTGACGCGGGCCGCCGGCCCAAAGTTGCAAGTGTGGTTTTTTCCGCTCACAGATGCTCGGGGGTGCGAGACGACCACCATTCAACCCGAAAAAAAGTCATATAACTATTCCAATGACTCCGAAGCTGTTCGGTTAACGGAAAAAAAGTTACTTAGAGCACCTTTAAACTGGTTTAAATCACTGAGACATTCGCTGAATTCAAGCGGTTCTCACTGGATCTCGTGACCGAGGCCGATCAGAGTAAACACGTCTGCTCTAGTGAGCTCGCGCTGCCGTTTGGACTTTGAGCCGAGCGGATAAACGTCCGTCTGGCGCGCGCGCGGTTCAAATGAGTTTCGTTCCGGATTTGGTGCATAAATATTATCGAACATTTATCGAACTCTTGATATCGTTTTATCGAGGAAAGTGGCTTTCGGTTCATTTTTGTCAAGTCAAGTCAAGTCACCTTTATTTATATAGCGCTTTTTACAATACAGATTGTATCAAAGCAGCTTCACAGTGATAACATGAAAATAATACAAAAAACAATTTCATCATTGTCCACCTTTAAGGCAGATCTATAATATTGTTGAATATTAAATGTCCCCAACTAAGCAAGCCAGAAGGCAAGGCAACAGCGGCAAGGAACCAAAACTCCATCAGGTGACAGAATGGAGAAAAAAAACCTTGGGAGAACCCAGGCTCAGTCGGGGGCCAGTTCTCCTCTGGCCAATGAGTGAACAGTGTATGATTATGATTCAGGAGCATTA